>CM076584.1:816677203-816859936 GCA_034641835.2 Pinus albicaulis
CATTCCGTGTTCGACACGTGGCGAGGTGGATCCCTGGAAAACCACCGTTCAAGGCGCGCCATCGCACGTTAAAGATCGACGTCGGAGGCCGTGCGATATCGTGGAGAGCTGTTGATTTGGGAAGGGGTCATCGGACGGTGATCGCTTGATTAAGATGCGCGGAAGATAACTGGTCCGGTGCGTACGTTTGATTGGGCCATCGATCGTAGAGTTGGGGCCCGGTACGAGGGTTTATTACACAGTAAATTGGTCATAAAGTGTCGGAAATTAATATAAGGATCGAAAATATTATTAAATTTCAAATGTTGTGGATAATTTTATTTATCAAATCCCACGAATTTGATAAATAACCTCCAAAGGAGGAAAAATATAAGAATACCACGTGGAGGAAAAGCCAGTACACAAAAGGGGGGAAGCTAACAGAGCCACATCTACAGTGACAATCTCTCCTTAGAGGAGTCCGACTTCAGTTTTGTTGTGTCACCGATGTCTCACCAGAGCTTTTCCATCGCATTTCCATGCTAAGGATGGCACCAATAACATCATCAAACCTTAAAGTACTAGATCCAGAGATAGAGTTACTAATGGCCATAACTAAACCATTCCAACTTTCTGGTAATGAGCACAGAAATAACATAGCCCTAACTTCATCATCAAATTTTACCCCTATAGGATGTAACTGTAATATTCCTTTTTTTGGTATCACCTATGACAGGATTAGGATGGACTTATAGAGTTGGGAGCAGACAGGTCACAGATACAGGTTGGTGTCATTAGCGGGCCCAAGGGATTTTCGAAGGAGTTTTGAGGAGTTTCTATGAGGACCGATGGCATTCGCTTGATATATTCCATCATTCGCACAGTTTTCCTTTCGTTCTGGCACATTCTGACAACTTTCAGAAAAATGAGTTATTTTTGGGCTTAACTCAATTAGTTACACTAAAGGTGGCAATCCGAGAGGAATACATGATAGAACACCTTAGTGTAATAGCCCATTGGAACCGGAATGAGGAGATATTCAGGATGGGATGTTGAGAAGTGACTTATAGTGGCCAAAGATAGTAACATGGGTGATATAGTATTTTCCTTAATTAAAAATGACTTTAATTAGTCATTTAATTAAAGGAAAAATAATATTTAGAGGAAAAGGGGCCAAAAGTGACTTAAGTGAAATATAATTAAATTAAAGTCACTTTGATAGAGTCAATGGTGGATCTTCTAGAATAATAATAAAATATGATACTTCTAGAGGATTGGAGATCTATCCATCAGACCTATAAAAGGAGAAGCGAAGGTCATTTGGGGATATCTTGGACGGGATCATTGTTTGTGAGAGAGGTTTGAAAGCTTGGATTCTCTACTTCAGTAGTAGCCCCAACACAGAAACCCTCGGGTGATTTAGTGAGAGTGGGCGAGCACCCATCTCTTTCCTTGGTGGATCCATTCAGAATTCACAAGTTGCAGTATATTTCCAATTTGTTTTGGAGGCCAGTTGCGACATTGTTGTAGATCTATTTGGGCCATTATTTCAGCCATTTCCAGTTTTTGTACCAGCAGTTTTATATTAATAAAATAAGGTTGAGATCTTATGCATACTTATATTTTCTATTATTTAGTTAAAAATTATATTTATGTTTTTTCCATAAATATTGTGGTTGATGTTATGCAAATTGTTTATAATGTTAATGGCTTAAATTTCTGAAGTTATTTTACATGGAAATTTTCTAGTGATTTTATGGTTGAATTAATTTCCAAAAAATTTCATAAAATATCCCATTTCGGATATTACAGTGGTATCAGATCTAGTGATCTTACCAGCCTGAGGGTTTAGTTTCCAAATTATAGGAAAATCCAAGTTCAAGGGTTTTACTATAGATCAAATTTAGAATAAGATCAAATATTTATTACTTTTTCATGCATTATTGCACCATTGATTCTGATCTCAATTGCTCGCTTTTTATCTTCATCTTATGATTTGGTTGCCTCATTCTGGAGTGTGTATTTCTGGAGGACACAATTGGGTTCTTGTATTTTTTATTGGTTGCATGGTTCATTAGCTTTTCAGCTATAGGCGAACCTCCAAGGGCTTAGATTGATATTCTATTTCTGGAGCAGTGTGGCAGTCTCTAGGCCAACACAGACGAGGAGAGTTGAACCTAGTTGCGGAGAAATTTCTCAACCATTTGAGCCTTGTTTGTTGAGGGAGATATAAAAAGTGAAACAAGGATTATTGGTTGCACATTTGGAGATTTTTTGAGTATTTCACTGATCATTTTGTAGACAGTGTATTCAACAGTTACTAGGAGAGCGTAGGGCTTATTAGGGTAAATTTTGGAGGGTTGTGATTTGGCCAAACCATTTATGGGTTTTACTCAGATTGGTTTGATGAGTCTGGGATTAAGTTTTGAGAATTTTCTGAGCACTGGATGTAGGTGTTTTTTCCAATCCATTGCAGGAGCTAGTGCAAAATCGCTGCGAGAGAGCATTTTGCTAGGCCAAATTTATATTGGAGGGCCAAACTTATTCAGCTAGAATTTGACCAATATTTTTATGTGTTTTTTTGGGTTTTTTTAGTAGATTCCATGGTTAAAATCCTGGCATTTTCTGAGCAACAGATCAGCCCATTTACGCAATCCCTACTCAGCCAACAGTTATAGGAGCTAGGCAAAAGGGCAGATTTTGAAAGTTAAAATTAGAGAAAACCATTTCTGGGTTTTTCTCGGTTTTGTGAGTAGATTCCATGGGTAAAATATCGAAATTTTATGATTAGTATATCAGCTCATTTACACAATCCCTAATCAGCAAGCAGTTATAGGAGCTAGGACAAAAAGGGTCAGATTTTGAAGGTTGGAATTCAAGAAAACCATTTCTGGGTTTTTCTGGGTTTTGGTGAAGGATCACCTTCCCAAATCCATAGAATTTTATGAGTAGTAGAAGTAGCCCAACTAGAAAATTGAATTCAGCGAGCAACAACATTTCCAAGAATTGCAGAATTTCCAGAGTCAGCATAGAGCTGAGGAGAGATCATTTCCTTGCATCTGGGGTAACATTTTTTTTTATCTTTCTTTGCTAGGATGAATTCATCTTGTTGAGAAAAAATGATTTTACTAGAGCCCAATTTATTTTCCAGAGCCTAAATTATTTTTTGGAGCAAGATTTATCTGTTGAGGTAGGGTATTGAAATGAGCAATGTAACAACATGTCAATAATGCATCATTGTTGTTGGAAATAGTTTCATTTCTAATTGATTGTTGGACAATGTATTAATGTACGTGGGGTGTTTTTGTGGTAGCTTTCATTGTTATCATAACTTTGTATTATTGCAATAAACATGGAGTTATTAAAATACCTCTTAAACCCACATGGCAGCACATTCGTTGAATCCTTGAACCATAATGTTTCTATGGACCAAGAAACCAAGCAGATCAATAGGCCTTTGTCAAATGGGGTCTATGACATTCTTCAAAAGGGGCAATCCAGGGGCCTACATAAAATACCAGAAATAGGGAACAAAATCCTTGCGCTTGGGATAGATTTTAAACACATGAAGATCACATGGAGAATTCTTTCCAAACTTGAGGAACTTAATAAACTCCTTTCCAAAGTAAAATGGTGAGATGGGAGAAAATTAATTTTGGCCTTAGAACCATTTATGCTTTCTCTCATATAACCTAAGTTCTTGGAGGAAACTTGTGGAGGGGTCACACTTCTAGTTGCAGCTTGTCTCAGCAACCTCATGAGACTAACCGCCCCTACAAATCCTTACAATGATGACATTATGAGGAAAGTTTTCAAACTGATGGTAGGGACCTTTCAGGATTTGGACAACATTGTAGGCTCTAGCTTTGGGAAGAAGCTTGAGGTTTTAGGAGGTATGGCCACATTCAGAACATATTGGATCATGTTTGATCTTGACTGTGATGGCCTAGTTCTGCAGATGTTCCAATGCTTCTTCATCAGTAGGAGACATCATGCTGACACAGTCATAGCACACATGTAGTGTATCATGTCATCATGTATGAGAGACTGTGAGGCCATTTTCCAAAAGTTACAAACTAGGGTGTTGAGCATTTGGAGGAGAGAGAAGTTGGTTTCACCTGTTGATTATGAGCTAGCCCAAGGGCTAGTTGAGTAGAATATTGGGCTATTTAAGAGACAGTTGACCAGGGAGGAGTTGCTCCAGTTTAGTGGATCAAACAGTAGAAATGAGCTGAGGAGGAAGGGACTTTTCTTTATCTGCAAAGGACCTTGGGGGCCTGATCACTTATGCTTGAGTGATGCAGATGATGTGGTAGAGGCGGAACAGAAAGACATTCCTTTTGTATGCCAAGATGAGGACTCTTCATCAAATGAGTCCATGGGATCATATGAGGATGCTTCTAGGGAGAGAAAGCAGTCATGCGGAGTTGATGATAGTAGGTCGGAGATGTATTCCAGTGTGCAGGGTGAGCAGTCAAGGGACTCTATAAGAGATACTCTGGTGATGAGTCACTTGTGACGATTTAGTCGAAGCAACATATGATGGAGCATGAGTCAGTAGAGAAGGAGGCTATGCACATCATGCATGATAGTCCTTTGGGGGAGAGCCAGATGGAGGCTCACATTGAGTTTTTGAAGGATGTACAGCTACCCTTAAGGTTAGCCATGGGTGAGGAGAAGATGGATGTACGGGCATCTATCAGGGAGACAGTAGTTGCAGATACTTATCCTCATGAGATGTTGGAGGTTGATGGAATAGTTCTGCGGGAGGATAGTATATAGAAGGAACATGACATTATTGATCAGGAGAGGGATGACCTCTTGGAGATGGTGGAGTATCCATCATGAGGCTGAGACACAAATGATGTGTAGATATATGCACATGGAGTTAGTAGAGCAACAGTGCTTTCAAGGGGTAGCACTCTTCAAGAGTAAATCAATGGAGTACATCAATGGGGCTTGAAAAATATCTCACCCACTTTGGCCTTTTAATTAGAGAGGGGCCTTCCTCTATAGGAAGATATCATTGGCAGATAGGACAGAGCAGCGTGAGTTAAGTATGGGCTAGCAACATCACCCCAGATGTGTTTCATATGCAAATTTCACTACATTGGATTCTTCTTCCAGGTTAGATTGGCAGGAGATCATGAGTTGGTACCCTCTTGATGGTACGATATTCTTCATAGGGATCATAGCAGATCAGGGGCACTTATACATGATAGATGCTACAGATTCTTGTTGGCAGTGGGGCACAGGCCAACAGTTCCTCAGCATTCCATCCCGACTTTAGGAGAGCAAGTTTTAGCATCAGATTGAGTCCAGAGTTGGATTGGAGAGAGGTGATGAGTTGGTATTCTATTGATAGAGTATCATTCCTAATCTTGGGTACATTTCGGCGGGATCACTTGGACAGGAGAGATGTTACATGTTCCATTGGGCCATGGATTGTGGACTAACTGTCCATCAGTATTTCAGTAGCACTAGCTCGACATCCACAGATCAGGATTGACCTCGGCCTAGACCGAGAGTTGGGCTGGAGAGGTGTGATGAGTTCGTACGCAGTTGGTGGGGTAGCTTATATAGTTAGAGGTACAACATAGCAGGAGCCATGGAGCATTGATGCTCACTGGCAGAATTTTCTTCATGGCAAAATAGCTCTAGCCAAAAGCAGTACACAGCCTGAGTCGTGGGACTTGGGCAATGATTGGCCATGGTGGCATTGGGATCTGGGAGGATTGTTTGATGACAAGTATAGTGAGAGATCAATTTTGGATCCCGGCATTGAGGGGTCTATTCTAGGTGGCTTGACACAGGTGCATAGCAGCACCCAAGGGTTTGTATGGGACCTCGGCATTTGGTCTTAGTTGCATCGGGCCACTAGGGTGGCCCACATATTTGGATTTATTAAGCGCAAGCAATCTTGGGGTGAAAGATCTGTAATATTCCTTTTTTTTGTATCACCTGTGACAGGGTTAGGATGGATTTCCAGAGTTGGGAGCAGACAGGTCACAGTTACAGGTTAGTGTCATCAGTGGGCCCAGGGTCTTTTTGGAGGATTTTTTAGGAGTTTCTATGAGGACCGATGGAATTTGGTTGATATATTCCATCATCTGCAGAGTTTTCCTTTTGTTCCGACGCATTCTGACAACTTTCAAAAAACTGAGTTATTTTTGGGCTTAACTCAATTAATTACACTCAAGGTGGCATTCTGGGAGGAATACATGATAGAACACCTTAGAGTAATAGCCCATTGGAATAGGAATGAGGACATATTCAGGATGGGATGTTGAGAAGTGACTTATAGTGGCCATAGATAGTACCATGGGCTATATACTATTTTCCTTAATTAAAAATGAATTTAATTAGTCATTTAATTAAACGAAAAAATAATATTTAGAGGAAAAGAGGCCAAAAGTGACCTTAAGTGACATATAATTAAATTAAAGTCACTTTGATAGAGTCAATGGTGGATCTTCTAGAATAATAATAAAATAATAAAATAAGATACTTCTAGAGGATTGGAGATATATCCATCAGATCTATAAAAGGAGAAGCGAAGGTCATTTGGGGATATCTTGGATGGGATCATTGTTTGTGAGAGAGGTTTGAGAACTTAAATTCTCTACTTTAGTAGTAGCCCTAGGATGGAAACCCTCGGGTGGTTTAGCGAGAGTGGGAAAGCACCCATCTCTTCCCTTGGTAGATCCATTCAGGATTCACAGGTTGCAGTTTATTTCCAGTTTGTTTTGGAGGCCACTTGTGGCATTGTTGTAAATCTATTTAGGCCATTATTTCAGCCATTTCCATTTTTTGTACCCGCATTTCTATATTAATAAAATAAGGCTGATATCTTCTACATACTTATATTGTCTATTATTCAATTGCAGATTATATTTCCATTTTTTTCGTAAATATTGTGGTTGATGTTATGTAAATTTTTTATAATGTTAACAGCTTAAATTTCTGAATTTATTTTACATGGCAATCTTCTAGTGATTTTATAGTTGAATTAATTTTAGACAAAATTCATAAAATATCCCATTTGGGATATTACATTAAATGACTGGTAACCATATAAAAATTATTTAAATGGTTAGCAACAGATCCACCTTCCGACATATTCATATTAAATAAATTTTTCATAAGAAATACTTTATTTAAGGTTGAGGGTTTTCCATATAGTTTCTATAATTTCATCATTAAACCCTATGTTATCATTTCCTTCAAAATATTGAAGGCTACCGACGCCATCAGGAACAATCGTATTGTTCCAAGTTCCTTTCTGTCGAGAATCTCCCATTCTTTATCTTTTATACCCGATGTCTACTTTTTTTTTCCACTCAATGGTGGTTATAGATCTTTCTGGTATAGAAATATTCCATCTGCATCATCCACAGCTGGTAGTTTTTTCCATTAAATTTCTTGACCCTAAACCTGCCATTTTTTTCCATTTCTCCCACTCGAACTAGGAACCCTTCTTTCCTGCGAGTTTATCAACCAAATATACCTTTGGCTCTGATACCAGTTGTTATAAAATTATATATTACATAGCAATAGAACACATAAAATATGCGGAAACACAAACAGATAAATAAAATATAGAACAAGGGAGACACAGATATATGTGGTTCACCCAACTTGGGCTACATCCACGGAAACAAATAGTCCTTCCTTTCTATTATCCAGAAAAATGAAAAGATACAACCTACGATAGATCTGTTGTAATATCCTCTACTCTCTCACACAATCCCCCTATCTGGTTCTCGCTCAGAATATAAACTCAATACACATCTGCAATACAATACCCTCATACAAAACAAGGGGTTTCCTTCTAGGGAAAAAAACCCAACATTAGACATAACTTCTATCGTCAAATCATCCACCTAATGAATGGCCTAGATTGACTACAAAATTACAATATTTTACAAGGAAACTTTACATATGTTTTTAGCTTCGGGGGCGTTGCCCCCGAAATCCCCCGCTAGGGGGGGAGGGGGGGTCATAAAATCGTTGTTGGCCCCCCCTTGACCCCTCTGATGGTGATTAAACGATGGAAGGCTTTGACACCCCGTTAAGAACATGGGTCCAACGCGGCGATACATCTAAATAAAGAAGATAATCAGGATCCACACCCAACATTATATCATCATCTTTAACAATACATCATCATATCAGTAACATATCAAGAGGTCATCACATTACAAAGAGATATGAGAATTTAAGGTGGAAACCCATTCAAGATAAAACCATCAATATTGTTCTTCTTTATCTTCAATTCATTTACATAAATTTGTAGGCTACGACCTATTGGAGGCAACTACCCCCAAGAAATGCAAGTTGCCACTTGTGGTAGGCTACAAATTTATTGAGGCTCCAACCTCTGTGATGAAAAAGCTCCAACCTTCTATAGTCTCTAACTTGATTAATACTCCAACCTCGATGATGAGTGGGATCCAACCTTCTCTAGGCTCGAACCTAATTGAGCCTTCAACCTTGAAAATGAGTAGGCTCCAAACCGCTCTAGGCTCTAACCTAATTGATAATTCTACCTTAGTGAAGTCGTCGACCTCCTTTTTCAACTTCCTTATGGACCTATATTTCATCTCTTTTTCAAATTATATCCACCATCATCATATATCACTAAATCCACTTTCAAAATGACTATCAAAAACTGTAATCACCACCTCCAAGCTTTGTCACACAAAGCCTACAACCATTACACTATACTACCACACAAACTATAATCATTGCACTATCAGACAATGTGAAATTGCAATAATACAATAAAAATTCATATTAATAATTTTTGTTGGCTTATCATATTGTTGCTCATACTCTGTTTCAACTATATCTTCAATCTATTCATTCAAACTACTTCTTGGAACTTTTTCACATCATGTATCTATGACAATTGCTACATGCTCATAGACCCTAAAAGAAACACAAGAGATTCTATCAATAAAACATGTTTCAAAAGAGCATTATACTCATCTATTCGCATTCATCTCTAATCCCTAATCACCCAACTTCTTTGAGAACCATATCTAGACAAATATTGACCCCAAAAACTCAAAATAACAATATAAAATTTTGTATTAAGATAAATATTCTACATAAATCCCTTTTGGGGGTACCCTCCAATAATATACCAGAATTTTGTGTTGGCCACTGGATAATGTTAATGACACAACAAAATAAAATCCATATATCAAGAATTAAAATTTAAACTGACATGTCACCTTTCTAGAGTCAAACCTGCGACCTCAGATACATAACACAAATACACTACCAAATTCACTATCAAATGTTGTTTGTAATATTTTATTCATGTAGTCCTTTTGTTTCAATAAAATTGACTCGAATAGGGAAGAAAAAATACCTTACATGTTAACTCGTAATGTGTTTGAATATTTTTCACTCCTTAGTCCATCATGTCGACAGTCCACTTCATTAATGGATGCACCTCATCCATGGTGAATGTCAATAGTTCATTTCATCAAAGGTTCCATCGTGTATATCAATGCTTCATAAAAAAAATTATTGTGTCCATAGTGTATGTGGCTAAAATAATAGTTCATGTTCGTTAATGGGTCCACCTTGTCTATGTTAATCCAATGTGATTTATTGGCAGTGAATGCTCTGATAACCATCCACACAGAAAATACATATGTAATAACTTTTCCAACATGTACATCAAACCAAGATGTATTATTCCTACGAAACCGAAACAAAGTTCAAACCAAATAGAATAGTGTTGTCACTCCTTATCATGTTTGATTATCGTTCAACAAGACCCATCTGATTCAACTAATTAGAACATATTGGAAAATTATGGTGTCTTCCAATGGTGATATATGGAATGGTCTTAGCCAAGTTTTCAATCCATCAGGGTTATGCCATTATTGTAAGAAATTAACCATGAACCAGAATTAATACAAATAAATATCCTCATAACAAAATCTGAACCAGGGCTATGTCATGTAAACCATATATAATATATGAATCAAAGAATATAAACCTATATTTTAATCGATGCTTATATTATAATATATTAACAAACCAATCAAGCCATGCTTTAGCACTCAAACATTTTACCTCTAAACTAAAACTAAAATTTATTCATTGAATGAATGATTATTTCGTAGAAATTATGTTGTAGATTTGTAACTGGTCATGAAATTTTAATATAAATCACAAAACATAATCCTACTCTACTGCTCTACAAAATTCAATTCAAAATTTAGAAAATCAATCATAAACATGCAATGAGAAATAACACACATGCACACATTATTTTTCCAAGGGAAAGTAATCTGCTAAAAGCCCATTTGCCTACTTACATTAATCTGATGAATAGAAATGTATTATAATTGATATCTCAATTTGAGCTCAACCTGCGAATGAATAATTTATCTCTCTACTCACTAATGTTGGGTATGTGTTATATTCCTTCCACGACTAATCATGCGTGGGGGGGTAAGAGGGGGGGCGATATTCCCCCCTTTGCATTGGGCACAATGGGGGGGTCACAAGGGGGGCGGTAGCCCCCCCTGTTGGGGTCTGAGGCAGCACCCCAGTGAAAATTTTTGGTCCTTAATTTCTGGTGGGTGGTCCACGCCCATGGTTTTGTGCATGGTTTTGCACATGGTTTTGGGGTATGATGGTTTTTGGCCCCTGGTATTTTGTAGATCTGATCAAGGGAACTACGGTTATGATCTAATCCACGGTTAATGGATTAGGTTTTATGTATGCTTCAACATGTACATATATTTTTTGTAACACTAAAAGGAATATAATGAAATATCAAGTTGGTCGTCCCGATTTGGGATCCAGGGGAAAATCTCCGTGTTTATCTGTTTTATGTTTTATGCTCTCACTATTGTTTATTTTCTGTTATAAGATTCGTGTGTAGATAATTTTTGTTCAGGGTTAAAACCTACAACTAAGAAGCTCTAACCCAGACTTAGTGAAATTTTTCCTCTGCTTGATCCCCTATTTCCTTGTGCAAATCCTAATGAAATCAGGCCCCTATTATTTAGTAATATCCTCAAAATGTTTGTGCAATTCCCAAGGTTAATCATCTGACTGCATACAACATTTGTACACTCAAGACTAGTCTGCAACTGATGTTACACTGCCTTGGAATCTTCACCATAGTTTGGGAACTGAAATTCTCTGCATGCATTAGCTATTTTTGGTTGCTTGATCAGTTAACTAGATGATCACTAAGTTAGAGTAAAGTCCCACTGCACAAATTACCTTCCACTAGTTCCTCCAAAAGTTAGGACTATTTTAACTACAAAAAACTTGAATTAACTGACCTTTATTGTTGAAAATTAGCAAAAACACATTCTTAACTAAACTCTAACTCCTCTAACTCAAATTTACTAAGCTAACTAAGTGAAAAGAGCCATGTCACACAAATTAATTTCCTCCAAGTTTTATGTTGATGTGGAAATTCGAATTTTCTCAATTTGACCAAGGCAAAGTCAAATTTAGACTTTCTTGTTGCACTTTTCAAAACTCACTCTCAGTAATAAAGGGATTATCAACCATCCCTATCCTATGTTGATAATTTAATAGGGAAATTATTATGATTAATTATCCTTTACTTGATAAGTTCTTGTGTTTCACTTTTACTTATTATCTTTGTTCCTTATTATTATATGTGTGAAACATCAAACAACTACCAAAAAAATAATAAAAATGACACAATATATAGGCTAAAATCCAGGGCCAAAACCTCTCCTCTTGAGAGGAAAACCCTTAAATATATTATCTTCCTTATATATTCTTCAATTGATGAATTTCGTGACCTTAATATTGAGACCAATACCCTCCAATACCAATACCAACCTCTGGAGATGATGTGACAACTTCGATCTAGCTAAACCTAGTCAAATCTCTTCCAGTAGCACCTTTGAGGCCTCCTGGTGCAAGATTCTCAACCTCCTACTGTATATCTGAAATTTCTCTTGCACTGCAACTGCTGCTACCACACGTGGGAACTTCAATCTCCTTCTATATCCATCCTCTGGCCTTTGATTTCCTTTCCTTGACTCCTGGAGCTTTAGAGATACCCTTCATGACCTTTTCTTGACCTCTTTTCCTCCTTTTCTCCAATATCGAACTTAAATATGGATGCGCTAGGAATTTTAGAGAAACCCTAGTCTTCTATAGCATGTGTGAGAGAGAGAACTAGCCCAAAATAATTCTTCTTCATCCTTCCTCTTCTTCGCTTCCTTCCCCTTGCTCTTCTTCACTAGAATGAGTGATGAGTAAGTGTGCCAAATGGAGGATGAGTTCCTCTCTATATATAGGCTTCTTCAAGGGTGGACGTGGATCTTCATTTAGACCGAATTTACAGCTGCTAGACCAACTTGGTCTTGGAGGGTATTCCAACACTTTTAAAGGAAAAAATAATTTTCTTTACAAGTTACAATTTCCCAGTTGTGTCTTCAACTTATGGCAATGACTCTTTTGACTTCTTAACCTAGGAAAAATCATATAAGCACTCAATGGGTGTTTCACCTATAAAATAAAATAACTTTATCATGCAACCCATGCTCAAAAATAATAATAATAATTTTTCTTTTCATTTTATAATTTACAAGAATCAAAAATACATTTCATACTTATGAAGACCGAACCTAGTTACACATTTTTCAACACTCCCTCTAAACTAGGGAGGTATTCATAAGAGGTACATGGACATTCTCAATCTGAATAAATCTCATAAGAATATTTGGATTGGTAACCCATATGTATAACATCATATCAGCTAGCATTTCCATATAGCAAGGACTTGACTAAGAGCTCTATTTCTCCACAAGGTCATAGCACAATGTTGGCAAGACCAATGATTTATAGACACCTTCATAATTTTCTCTCAAGTTACATACTCCACTCGAGTGTTCATAAATATGACCTTCTTTTGAATTCCTCAAAGAATATCGGTCCACGACTACTCTTGTCTTCAATTCCCTACCACATTCTCAAAGAGTATGAATGTCATATGGTTACCCAATCCTCCATTATTTCTTCCCAAATGAAGACAATAATGATGTGCCTATCTCTCCCTCTAAACTAGGGAGGATATATCAATCAATCCAAGCTTGTCTCTTAAGTACACAACCTTCTTGTTGGGAATAAATTTCATCAATATAATTGTTACATCTTCATTAGTGGAGATATATTGTAGTTGCAACACACCATTTTGAAATATCTCTTAGATGTATTGATACTTGTTGTTTATATGTTTTGAATTTCAATGAAATATTGGGTCCTCAGACAAATGTATACAACTAGTGTTATCTGAATGTATCACTATAGGTTCCATCGGTCCTTTGAATAGGTCATATAGAATCTTCCTAAAACTAGACTGCTTCTCTTGTTACTTCATAGGCCACAAAATATTCAGCCTCATCACTACTTAAAGAAATTATGTCTTTCTTTCTACTCATCCATGATATCATGGAGGATCCCAAACTAAAACATCCTCTGGTAATTCTCCCTCCATCCTTGATCCAATCATGGGTCGAGTACTACTCTAACCATCGTGTACGGTATGAAGATATTTTAATTGACTATGGCTTATACAGGTTTAAATGAGAATGTGCGAAGGTCCTTCCAAATCACACCTCCCCACAAAGAAAATTTTGGTCTCCAAAAGTATCATCTTCAATCCATCATAAATTGTACACAATTGTCTTTGAAAGGCACATTCCATCATGACTCCTTCACCTGACGTACTTCGTAATCGGAACATAATGCAAAAACTTGCAACTACTGCAATGCAAATGACTAAAAAGGCACATCCCTTCAAGATTACTTCACTGTGGTCCTTCAGAATCAGAATGTAAAAGCCCACAACTGCCTAAAGATGCAATCTATAGCTGAACATACATGTTTACATATTCTTCGCTTCCTTCAGTAATTTATCTTCCTCGCACATTTCTTTAGCTGGATATTTACAAAGGACAACACAAATCTGATGCTCTGACCTCTAAAGACGTCAATATTTTCTTGGAAAGCTCGCAAAATGCATTTTCAAGGATTTAATTCCGATCTTGTAACTGTTAGTGGAAAGGATGGGAAGCGGACGTTATTTTATGCATGAGCATTAGATACATCACAGAAGCCATTCTAGTGGCAAAGGCTTGTTGAAAAATAGAGATGGACGTTACGAGTGGACTCTTGCTCCTGGCATGTCTCCATCACCTCAATATCAACATGCAGCAATCTTTGCAGATGCAAGGTTGCATCATCAGCAGAGGATAAAGTCGACTCTCCGCACACCGCTCACTGTGTCACCAGTAAGGAATATAGTCGAGTCTCATAGATATTTGGTACATACCAAATATTCATACTGGCAGCCAAATTAGACAACTAGAATGAGGAACACAAATGCATAGAACAAAGCAATTCTGCAAAAACAAAAAAAAATTGCTTGACACCACCTCCAATGGTGATACGCTACAATCCACGATTTCCAGAACACCGTCGTCCACTGCCAAGACATGAAACTCAGATGTGTTGGTCGAATCTCTAGACTCATTCCTAACCATATTTCTAATCAAGGCTCTTCCTCGGACCTAAAAACAGTCCAAACCAGTGGGGCCAAATACCTAAAATCCTTCTAGCAAAAGGGATGAATGCGATCAATGGTCCCAAGCACAATAACCTTGCATGGCAGAGGATTTCCACCAATATTAATGGACCTGCACCTTAAAGGAACATCGATTAATGCATGCATCCATGTTGCATTAACTCTGTAATTTTTAAGCTACTGTGGCCACCTCCTGTGGCATTCTCTTCAAATTGTCTTGCCACATATTACGCTGGATTATTCTGTGTTTCCAGTGCCACATCTTTTTTTCTAAGAAATTATGTCAATACTTGTCGAGTTGAAATATGGTTCACAAGCCAAAAATTATGGCACCAAGCCCAGTAATTCATTCATGATGTCTCAGCAATACACTCAAAAAAAATTTGATTCTCTTTCTAAAATCATGAGAGGTTCCTTAGATTTTTCACTGACATTAATGATTAATATTATCAACCAATGCCAAAACCAAATGATAATCGGAAATCATCCCATGAAATCTACATCGGTGGTGGAATTAATAACAATGCACCAATTAGATAGCCAACAGACCTCTTTCGTTGGGCATGGCATTGCCACGAATTGCGGGGATTGTGTCGTGTCTAGCTTGTGTGCACGATCCTTTTTGAACACTTTGTTAACATCAAGTCCTTTAATAATTGCAAATGACAAAATAATTTTGGAAATTTTGTCAGACTCACCTATTTTTTGAATGAAAAGTTGCCAATGAAAATGTGTTAGAGGTCCTCCAATTTCCCTATGGGATCTGGAACTTTGGAGAGCAGAGAATTAATCTCTAACTCCCACAATTCTTCAGGTTCCTGCAAATCATCTTCCCACAATATTTTTTTAATTCGCTCCCAGTCAGAGGAATCCCATGTTTCTCTTAACAAGTCAAAGGCCTCTAGCCTCACTGCTCTTGAACAACTAAAGGCCTTTTCTACAAATCGATACACAAAGGAGAGAATCTAAATTTTGGTTAGAGGGTTGAGCGTACATACTGCGCTTGTAGAGATGAGTGAAAATTTGGCTATACCTGAAGTAGAATGACCATGTGCAATTGGGGAATTATACCTTTGAGACCTGCAAGTTGAGTGGTCAACTTTGAGTGGATTTCTTATGGAGGTTAAATACTATCGGAGAAGCAGGATCCTCGATTTTTAATAATTATGATCAGTAGACTGGAAGCTTATGCCACAATCTGCAGTTTCCTGCATTTCCCTTTGTGTTTGTTATCTCATACTTTACAACTGCCAATTATAATATCCACAATCATAGTTTCCAATTGTGACAACCCATGGTTTCAACGCCAGAACCTATCAACTCTCTAACCCTTCTTACAGTATTGTCTGTGTCCAATAGATTGAGCAACTTTTCATTTGATACAACTCCAACAAGGTCATGCACCAAGGATAGAGTGATATTTTTTCCCTAGCTGATCAAGCATCCTCTTTGCATCTCGAAGAGAACCATCATAATTAATGGCTATTAAATCAATGCAATAGTGTCAACATACGAATCTTCTTCGACTGCAAGTTTCTGCAACCTGCTTACTATTTCAGAATCATTGATCTTCAGAAAAAAAAGATTTTTTTGACACTTTGACATAGCAGAGTGTGGCAGTTTATTTAGGTTTCCGGTGACAAATATGAAGACAGCATGTGCAGGAGGTTCTTCTAGAAGGAGGGCAGCGCGCATTTCAGGTTCTAATAGCACTAAGGTGCACAACAACACTACTATTTATTGCTTATGTCATCAACGACACTAGGAACAGCATGAGAAGCGAGGTGCAGTGATCCTTTAGGTTGCAATAAATCTTCCATATGGAAGTTGCTTGACGTGATTCAAGCATCGTTTAATTCCTCTTCTCGAGCTCTCCGCAATGGTTCCATTATTTTTTGATTCTGATTTGGAAACATTCTAAGCATTTTTTATCAAAATACGAATACCTTCCCTCGTAAAACTCGAAATTTTGCAAAAGAGCATAAATATAACTTGCAAAAACATCATGAACTGCTTACCAAACCAGGACCAAGAACTTTCTTCTTGTAAGCGTGATTTTCGAATGGTGGATGGAGCCTCCTTCTTCATAGGCTCTTTTACAAGCTTCTTTCTTGATTTGTGGCAAATTTTGGGGTGAAACTTCCAACACTTCTTCTCCCAATGGCCACTAATCTTGTAGAAACTGTAGAAAATATGTTGTTTCCCATTCAACTTTGTCTTCATGATAGGAGGATTCATAAGGTTTTCATTATTCTTAGTCTCACTTCTAGTGGACACATTTGCCTTCTTAACCCACACTTTCTTTGTATGGTGCTCAACTACATCACTGTTTGAAGATCTACAGAAGAAATCATTTCTCTTCTATGTAAAAGAAGAATTTGAATGACTGTTATACCTTCCTGACTTGCCCTTGAAATTATGAGGAATAGGTGGCTTGATTCCCTTCTTGGAATCAGGTGATGAAGAGATGGATTTTTCTTCAGCTACCTTCAAGCATTCTCCTTTCTCTTCATGTCCATAACCCAAGCCTGCAAATGGTTGTCTTGGTAGAACCTCCAATGGCTAGTTGATTCCTTGGCCATTTATGCCAATTCCACCTCCTCTATACCCCATCTTCGTGGGGATTTTCATGCCAACATTAGTTTCATATTGAGAGAGAACAAAACATGAAGTAACATCATATACCTCAGTTTGTGATGCAGCCTCCATCATCTCAACCTTCTGCAACTTAGAAAATAACTCCTCCTTGGCTCATAGCATCTCTTGAAGCTCCTGCTTATTGGGAAATAGTCTTCACAATTCTACATTTTTGTCTTGAATGCTTTCATTTATCTCTTGCAATTATTACATTCTTTTAGCGTGCTTTGTTCCTTTTCCCGTCCTGCAAAGTAGTCACCTGCTCTGATACCACTTGATCCTATCATGAGTAGAGTACTACTCTAACCATCGTGTATGGTATGAATATATTTTAATTGACTATGGATTATACTGGTTTAAATGAGCATGTTATTCCATCGATTATAGTGCATAAACACATAAACATAAATAACTGAACTTAACATATCAAGAAGCACAAACACGTAAGTAAGAGAGAGACAACCAATTGGTAACGGAGTTCACCCCTCCATCTCTTTGGGGCTACATCTCTGGATCTGCTTCAATTGGAATACATATCCTCTATATTCCTTCTTCAAAATAATATATCTTACATTCAAGCTCTATGGCCGAGTATTATCCAAGCACTATGCCTCTCACTGGCTAAGTATTCTCCCTTTCTTCTTCCCCTTCTCATGGCTTACATAAGGAATATATACAGTTTTCCTCACCCAATCTCCAACAAAGAGAATTAATTATATGACCCACAATTGTAGGGCCTAACTACAAGGAAGGAAAAACCAATTCCATGAAAGTAGGACCTCCAACTATCTTACGCTCATAACTGGGAAAAGTATCAAAACCACCTAAATACTGATCTTCAACCATGCCCTTAATTCTCTCAACCTATAATTGAGAAAAATAGAGAATTGGTGTGAGCTGGTTTCTCACATAAAAGCCAATTTCCCTAAGGACATTAAATTAATAATATGTGAGACAAATTTTCTCCCACAAATATTAATATTTTTTATCAATAATGCATGGGTTTAATATAATTCATAATTAAATGCATAAGCATAATTTCACCCACTTAAATACTTGTCGCCAACTTCAAATAAACATGGCACAAATCTCTTTTCATGTGCGAAGGTCCTTCTGGATCAATCCTGCTCACTCCCTCCCCAGTCATAATTTGTATATCCAACCAAGTGGACATCATTCCTTCTATCATATTTCAAGCAGTAGTTGATAGTTCCTTGCAGATATCTCAGTATATGTTTTGATTCTATCCAATTAGCATGCTCAGGATCCACTTGGAATTGACTGAGAATTTTTACTCCAAAACATATGTTTGGTTGAGTATTCACCAAGTACATCAATGAGCCAATCAATTGTCTTTATTGAGAAGGATTCATTGGGCTTGATTAAGAACTCCTTTGTCTCTCCAAGGTAGTGATCGTCAGAGTTTTCATAGGTTTAATATCGATCATATCAAACCTCTTTAACATCTTGAATGCATAGTTCCCTTGACCTAGATAAATATCATTAGATCCTTTCCAAAATTCTAGTCCCAAATAGTAATGCATTAGCCCCAGATCCTTCAAGTTGAATTATGTTGCTATTTTCTTCTTGCATTCTTCAATTCGACCTTCTACACCTGTAAAGAGAAGATCATATACATACAAAAGAATGATTACGAGTTCTCCATCTACAACCTTGATATTTAGGTTCGGATTACTAGAAATTTTTGTGAAGCCTATTCTTTGTAGGTATGCATCCTTTCTAGCATACCATTCCATTGGTGCTTGCTAAAGGACATATAATTATTTCTTCAATCTATAAACATATTTCTTCTTGTATTTAACTTCAAATCCCAAGGTTTTCTCTATATATACTTCCTCATATATTGTTCCATTTAGAAATGTATTCTTAACATGCATTTGATGAATGTTCCATCCCATCGATGTTGCTAAAGAGGCCAATGAACGAATCATTGTATACCTTGTTGTCGGTGAAAATGTCTCTTAATAATCAATTCCTTTTTGTTGAGAGAATCCCCTAGCCACAAATATTGCCTTATATTTATAGATACTTCCATCTGCCACATGTTTGATCTTGTATATCCATTTGGAATTTACCACAAATTTGTCTTCGGGCTTTAGTACGATATCCCAAACTCCATTCTTCATTACGAATTGATACTCTTAATTCTTGGCATCCTTCCATTCCTGATGATTGATAGCCTCTTCAAAAGTAGGTGTTTCTATTTATATTATTTTTTTCATGTATGCAATATACCCAAAATATCTATTTGGTTTCCTGCTCTCCCTAAATGAGCCTTTAGCTACCCCATGACCTTCTGCATCAAGTATTATATATCTAAACCACTTTGGTCTCTTTCTTGTTTCGGGGAGTGTCATAGGTTGAATGGGTTCACTGGGACCCTCATCTTCATGATGAGTTTCTTCTTCTTCCTTTTTAACTTCATATTCAAATACTAGAATTTCTTCGTCATCAGATTCCATGGGAAGTTCCTTCTATTTATTTAAAGAAATAATTTCATCAAGTATGACATCTCTACTTACTTATATATGGTGTCCTTCTTTTGTGTAGATTCTATAGGCCTTAGAGGAATTTTTGTAACCAACAAATGTTCCTCTCATGCCTGATGGATCCATATTATTTCTTGTGTCCTTTGGTATATGAATATATACGGGACACCCAAAGATACAAAGATGATCCACAGTTGGTTTATTCCTATTGAATACTTACTCTGGAGTGTTTTTTTCTAGTGACCTGTGGGTACTTTGATTTTGAATGTATACATTTGCCTTCGTAGCTTCTCCCCGTAGGAACTTTGGTAGATCTTGATCGTGTAACATTGCCTTTACATTTTCCTCAATGGCTCGGCTCCTTCATTATTCAACCCCATTATTTAGGGATTATATGAGACTATCAGGTCTCTCTTAATCCCAAATTCCTTATAGAATGCTATAATCTCCTTATATGCATATTCTCCTCCATTATCGTATCTCAATATCTTGATCCTTATTTATGTAAGCTTCTCTACTTCAACTTTGAATTATTGAAATTTAGTAAATACTTCATGCTTGGTTTTCATTAAGTAAACTTGGGTATTTCTTGAATGGTAATCTATAAATGTGACATAATATAGGTGACCTCCAAGTGATTTAGGATACATATGGCCACATACATTAGATTGAATTAGATCCAAGATTTATTTTGCCTGCGAAGCACTGCTTCCAAATGGTTTCTTTGTATTCTTCCTAAATGCACATCCCTTACATATTCCTTCATGATATCCATTCAATTTACATATTCCATATACTATGGTTCTTAGATATGGTATGATCTTGAAATGAAGATGACTAAATATTATATTTCATAATTCACATGGGCTAATTTCAATGTGAACCAAGGCTTTAGCTAGAGGATATATCACCCTATAAATTCTTCCTTCTCGAATACCAATGACTCTATCATTTTCTATACTTGAGTCTTTACTCCATACAACAACATTTACATCAATTAAGGCTACTCTATCACCTTTATCTTCTAGACTTGAAGTGGAAAGTAATTTTTTATGCAAACCTGGAACAGATAGAATGTTGTTGAGGTGAATGTTGCTTCCATTCTACAGATATATATAATTTCATCCAATTCCTCTCAAAGGTTATCTCTTTTTATCTCCAAGTTCCAATGAATAAGAATATTTTCCTTTTGATAAAGTCTTTATTTTTTTTTATGTCCTCTCATGTTCTTGGATGTGCCACTTTCAATGACCCAAATTCTCTCATCTTGGAATGTATCAGTGAGTGTCGAAAAGAGACCTTCATTTGTTTCCTTGATTACTTCTTCCTTTGTAGAGAATAAGAGACTTCATGCTTCGTTGATTCCTTTATTGAGATAACTAGCTAAATTTGAACACTTGTTGATGAACTTCTTCAATGAATAGGGGATCTTCATGATGCCCTTAACCAACCTTAGCTCTGATACCATGTTGAGAATTCAATAGGGTGATGATTATGATTAATTATCATTTACTTGATAACTGCTTGTGTTTCCTTTTTTCTTATTATCTTTGTTCCTTATTATTATATGTGTGAAGCATAAAACATCTGCAAAAACAATAATAAAAATTACACAGTATATAGGCTACAAGCCAAGGCCAAAACCTCTCATCTTAAGAGGAAAACACTTAAATATATTTTCTTCCTGATAGATTCTTCAATTAATGAATTCCATGACTTTATGACTGATACCATTACCCTCCAATAATAATACCAACCACTTTAGATGATGTGCCAACTTTGATCTAGCTAAACCCAGTAAAATCTCTTCCAATAGCACCTTCTCAGCCTCCTTCTATGAGATTATCAGCCTCCTACTACAGATCTGAAATTTCAGCTATACTGCAACTATTGGTACCACACGTGGTAACTTCGATCTTCTTCTAGAGCCCTCCTCTGACCTTCGGTTGCCTTTCCCTAAATCCTAAAGATTGAGAGAGACCCTTGGTGACCTTTGCTTGACCTCTTTGCATGATTTTCTCCAAGATCAAACTTAAATATGGATGCCCTAGGTGTTGAACAAAAACCCTAGTTTTTTGTAGCACCTATGAGAGAGAGCACTAGCCCAAAACAAGTATTCTTCATCCTTCCACTTCTTTGTTTCCTTGTAATTTCTCTTCTTTGCTAGCCTTGAGTGATGAGTTAGTGTTCCAAATAGAGGATGATTTCCTCTCTATATATAGAATTCTTCAATGGTAGATGTGGCTCTTCATTTAGAATGACTTGCTAGCTGCGAGGTCGACTTGTTCTTGGAGATTGTTCTGACACTTTTAAAGACAAAAATAATTTTATTTACAAGTTACAATGTGCCCAGTGGGGTCTTAAACTTATGAAAATGACTCTTTTGACTTATTGACCTAGGAAAAATTCTAGAAGAATCCAAAGGATGCTTGACCTATTAAATAAAATAACTTGAGCATGAAACCCATGCTCCAAAATAGAAAGAATATTTTTTTATTTTCATTTTATAGTTTACAAGAATCAAAAATACATTTCATACTTATGAAGACCGAACCTAGTTACACATTTTTAAACATCCTCCACTTGTGAAATGTACTATAGAAACACCTCCCACTATTTTTGTTGCTATTGCAACATATACAACTAAGAAGCATCCAAAAAAACTTGAATCATGTTTAAAATTTGTCTAGTGGAGAAAATATGTTGATGTTGACTCTACGACTAAGCCTCTTTATCTATTGCCAACACTCCCCTGCGCTCCTTAGTATATAACTGACACTGATCCTCCTACTATTAAATGTGTGGGCCCTTGTAGAAATGTAATGATCGATGAGGAGAACACCTCAATGGAACCTGCCCAATTTTGGAAATATTGTCATTGATTGCAAAGGAGAAGACAAGAGTAGCACCTGAACTACCACTAAGGCAACATAGCAAAGAAGAAATAGTAATAAATCAAATAATTAGATAGGAAGCAGAGGCAGCAAAGAAGGAGAGGTAGCAAAGAAGCAGAGAGGTAGTAGAGAGGCAGCAGAGAAAGAATTAGACAAGAAGAAGATGAGGAAATTGTTTCTAAGTTCTGTGTGGAATTTACATATATTCTTGGTCAAATTCTATATGAAGAATACTTGAGTTTCTGCGGAAAATATGAAACTCTGTGTTATTGAATGATTGGATCATGAAAATATTGACTGCTTGAATTATTTGTGAAAGTATGAGTTAATAATTCAAGGTTTGTGAGCAGTGTAAATGGGTTTAATTTGTGATTCTGTATATAGTTAAGGAATTGATGATTAATCACAGAGTTAGCATCAATATTGCGATTAGAGGTGAGAAGGGATGTATACATATCTGCAAGATATATATATCGAGGTGTATCGATCATTGGAAGGATCGATCAACCATGAGCTCCATTGAATAGAAGGTGAGGAATCAAGGTCTAAACAATCACACTGGATTTGATTTAATGGCACATCGGAATTAGAATCGAAGGTGAAGCAGATCAATGCAGAACAATTAAATTGTGAAAGTGTTTATATGCGGAAGAATTAAGTTGAAATGAAGTTGAACAATGGAACTGTAACGATGGCAATTGAATGATGGTGCGTTGATACCTGAGGTAATGACACCATGGAACAGTGTACCCTGAATCCAATAGAATGGAACTTGAGTTGATACAAGTCAAAGAAACGATGTTGAAGAACCGTGAGGTGACAAACAGTAAGGGCGGTTTTGAACCAAAGAAACCAGCGGTCTCGCAAAGTTTTAAATGGTAAGCGGAATCCCAAAAAGAAATGCAATAGCATTCGGTGTTTGACACGTAGCCTGGAGTGGTATTCAGTTACCACCCATTTCACAAATTATTTTCGCATTAAAGCTCTGCAGTGGAAAAAATGCAATTTTCGTTAGATGTGGATCGATGGAGATCCAACGGTGGACACACATCTGTTTGCTTGAGAATTAATGAATGGGTATTGTTGTTGTGGGCCCAAGTACTATATGAAATTCATATGATTTAATTCAAATTCAAGGTTATATATGATTTCATTTCCATAAATCAAAGGTTTTTTTGAAGGCCAAACAAGTGGTCTCACACAACTTTCAAAATGGTAAGTGGATTTCACTTTTTGAACGCGATATCGTTCTTTAAGTGCCACGTGTCCTACAGGGGTATTCCAAAACCATCTACATCACATAATTTTTTAATATTAAACCCCGAGAAAATTTATTGCGTGATTACCATCGGATGAGCATTCAAATGAGTTTTGGAACGCGAGAAGTTGTTGACCGTCAGATCTCTGTGTTGGATAATGAGGGTGTGGGACCCGAATTCTATTTTATGTTGGCGCTGACATTTTAATTAATGTCGTGAAGATTTGATGTTGGGTTAATGTTAAAACATTAATATGGTTCGAGCATAGTGTGATAAAAAAATTCGACATTTGTTATTGATATGAGTTGAATATGCTGTGGGGACTAATGTTAAAGGTGCAGTGGTTTAGGCTTAAACCAAGGTTGAATCTTTAATTTAATTAAATGTCTGCATGATTGAAATGTGGGACCCAAACAAGAGATACGTTGAGATGTTGGGGTTTAACCAAATTTTGGAATGCTTATATGGCTCGAATACTATTAACGTTATTTACACTTCAGTGGCATACTCAAAAACAAAGGATGAATGTTAATATAAACCAAGTATATATCTGGTGAATGGCGGATATTAAGGTGTGGATCGAAGATGATGCATATTGATACCTTGATAACTCTATTAAATTCAAAGTAATAAATGCATTCATAGATGGTTTGGTTTATGTTGTGAGCTAGAAGTGATAATAAATGTTGTGGGGCCAGAACGATTAATTATGTTGGTGCCTTAGGTTCATCAAGGTCGAGGCTTATAAAAAATTTCATGGTATAATTGAAACGTGATGTTGGGAACTATAATAAGGTAAAGGATATGTTGACATGCCATGGTGAAGGCTTACATAAGTATTGGTACATACATTTATATGTAGCGATACCTTGGTCTCAAGTTTGTATTGAGTTGTAATGAAATATCGAATATGTATTCAATATTCATGAGGTGAATTATTATATGGTTTCAAACATAAACTTTAATTAGATAGCTCCCGCATGCAAAATTGGTTGTTCAGTCTTTATGAAATATGGTTCTTAACCATAGGTTTGAAGATGAAAAAGAGAAATCTTCCACTTATGTAATTGGCTATATGGCTATATAACTCATAGTGAAATGATTTATAAAAGAGCTTCCACAATGAACAGAGATTGCCCAGATTGGAGAGATTGAGGACCCTTTTGGATGATTAATTAGAAATGCATTTTTATATGCATGAGACTTTGAGAGTTATTTGGGGGCTAAACTTGTAAAGCAGTTATATATGCAGTAGATACACAATTGCAGTGAACATGAGAGTATGCAGAACGGTTACATGACAATAGCTGCCATATTTAGAACATAATTTAGGAAATGCATTCTACATGCATGGAAAACAGCAGAGTATGTAGAAACTGAAAAAGACAGTGACAACAGCAGAAAATACAAACACAGAGTGAACCAAGAACTCAAAGGGTTGAATGAGACATATCAGTTACAAATGCAAATGTAAATGTTTTAATTAATTTTATATTGTTTGTGATGCAAAGGCAAGTCTCCGTAGGCAAACAAAACTCCAATGTAAAACTAAAATTTGTACATATTTCTAGATTCCTCTGAATGAGCTGGACAAAGAAATGAGAAGGTAGAAGGCAAAGAGTCATGGATATTCATTTCGAATTCCCTTTGGAATACAAATATTCATGAGGTGAACTCTATAAATGATATCACATAGATTTGCATAGTGGTGAGAGAATGGAAAAATGAGGCAGAGAAGAAGGAGGAGCAGATAGAGAAGCTATGAATATTCAGAGATGATATAAGGCAAATATGAAGGCTGGTGGACAACAGTAAAGAAGGAACGGAACAAAACTGATATCCATGTAAATCAACATGTGTTTTTTATGAAAGAGTGAGGAAGTTGGTGCTTCCATATCAAGTTGTAGCTTGATAGATGTCATTTTTAGCTGGCTGAGGTAGGAGCCTCCTGTAGGTTGTAGCCTGCAGAAAATAGTGAGGAATTTGGTGCTTTCATATCAATTTGTAGCTTGATAGATGTCAGTTGTAGCTGGCTAAGGTAGGAGCCTCCTGTAGGTTGTAGCCTACAGAAAATAGATGGGAGTTGGAGCTTCCTTGAAATTTGTAGCTTGCATAGTTGAGTTAGGAGCCTCCTGTGGGTTGGAGCCTACAGAAAATCAGTGGTGAGAGGGAGTTGGAGCTTGCCTTTGCATCACAACAATAATAATATGTGGTTTTCTCCCTTATGGGTTTCCACTTATATCTTCTTTCTATGTGCATGATGTCTATGTGTTGATATGGTATATCTAATCTACTTAATACTTGCTGCTCACATATTAATATTGTTGTTACATTATCTAATATGCTTAATACTTGCTACTCACAAATTAAGATTTCTCACATATTAAGTTGATCATGAAATGAAGGTGTAAATAAGTTTAAAGGAAAGTTTTAAAAGTCCATGAATGTGTTAAACTGATTCACCCCCCCTCTTAGTTTAACTAAGGGTTCAACACCCAAATCTCTACAATTGTTGGATTATGGATCTACATCACTCCACCTCACTTATGGAGGTGTAGCTGTAATTTCTCCCTCTACCCACTTGGCTCAAAATCTCCCCCTACTATAGGTCTCTTCTTGATTTGATTTCTCCACTCTGCTTCCTCTCTTCCCCTCAATTTTTGGTTGCTCCATAAATTCCTGA
Organism: Pinus albicaulis; assembly: GCA_034641835.2. Taxonomy (NCBI): domain Eukaryota; kingdom Viridiplantae; phylum Streptophyta; class Pinopsida; order Pinales; family Pinaceae; genus Pinus; species Pinus albicaulis. Next base: position 816,703,774 of record CM076584.1, read on the forward strand.
GGATCCATTTTGAGAGGTATATCCTATTCCCTCTCAACCACCATTTCTCTAATTGATGTCTTTCTCCTCAATAATGTACATTAATATTCTACCTCAAGCAAATATAGGTTCTTCACAAAAACCTCAATCTGCTTCACATTTCCACTGGCTATGTGTCTCATAAATGCTTTCCCTTTGTTGAATATCACATCATAACCATTGTCTTCCAAAATTGTTACAGAGATGAGATTTTCCTTTAGTCCTGGAATGAACATGACATCCTTGAATCGAAGAGAGGATCCTAACTCCCTCTGAAAGGTGACTGCACCAATCCCAATCATTTTGTACCTTATTTTGTCCCCAAACTCAATGTTCATCTGGAGCTCTTTCTCCTCCAATTCACTGAAAAATTATCTACACCCTATCATGTGGAACAAATGAGTCCAAGTACCACACACTCCCCATCATTAAGTTTTCCATGCATGCGATAAGGGTAAAATATATCTCAAAGTGTGAATCTAAAGCTTCACCTGGTACTCCTAATTCAGGCTCCTTCTTGCTAGACATTTTACATGGAGACTTTGTAGCATAGTGCCTAAATTCATGGCAATTGTGCATTTTATTTCGGACAAGTATTTTTCTTTCCCCTTGGCTGGATTAAGCCTCGCCTTGGGACTTCTTTCCATTTTCCTTAAATACTTTTCCAATTAGAGCAAAGCCTTCTTCCACTTCAGTGGATGTTTCTCCATCTCTGGTATCTAGCCTTATCTCCTCTTGTACAAAATTTGACCATAAGCATTCCCAATTCGGTAGTTTCTCCCTCTCGTTCACCGCATCATGGTAGTTATGCCAGCTTTTGGGAAGGCCTAGAAGAGCTAGGCTTACCAAGTCATCTTCAACAACATTTACACCAACCCTACCAAGTTCATCATGAACTTGTGTGAACCTACTCAGATACTATGAAATAGTGTCATTATTCTACATCTTGATATTTTGAAGTTTATCCTTGAGCACTAGTTTCATGTTGTCATTATTATTTTCAAACAATTTTGTTAGTTCTTTCCACATTGTGAAAGTATTTTCCTTACCATGTATATTTGATACATTCTAATCTCGTAAACCCTCCAATATTATTCTCCTCGCCTTCGCTACATATTTCTTCCACTAAGTAAGTTTATGGGAATCTACTGATCCTAGTTTTGCAACTTTTGTCTTGAAATATTCTAGCAATCCATTGTCATCCAAGGCATACTATACTATCAACCCATTTAAGGTCATATTCCCAACTCTATAGATATCCTGCTACATTGAACTACAAATTTGATCATCCTTAGAAACAACTTCGTAATTCATATTCTAATGTGAATATTGCTCTGATACCATGTAGAAATTATGTTTTAGAATTTTAAATTCTCATGAAATTTTAATCTAAATCAGAAGACACAATCCTAATCTACTACTGTATGGAATTCAATTCACAATTTAGAACATCAATCACAAACATGCAATGATAAATAAGACACATGCACACAATATTTTTCTAGGGGAAATTAATCTGCTAAAAACGCCTTTCCCTGCTTGCATTAATATGATGAATAGATATGTATTGTGATTTCTATCTCAATATGAGATCAACCTACAAGTGAATAACCTATCTCTCTTCTCACTAAGAAGATCTGACACAAACTTAGTCAATTTATTCCTTTGCTTGAGCCCCTATTTCCTTTCACAATTCCTGAGGAAATTAGGCCCATATTATTTAGGAATTTCCTCCAAAATGCTTGTGAGATTTGCAAGGTTGATCATCTAACTGCATGCAACACATGTACACTTAATACTAGTCTACAATTGATGTTAATATTCCTTAGAATCTCCACCATAGCTAGGGAACTCAAATTCTCTACATGCAATATCTATTTTGCATTGATTTATTAGTTAACTAGATCACTAAGTTATTATTTAGTCCAAGTCTGCAACTTACCTTCCACTAGTTCCTCCAACCGTTAGAACTAGTTTAACTAAAAACAAATTGAATTAACTGACCTTGATTGCTAAAAATTAACAATCACACATGCTTGATTGAACTCTAACTCCTCTAACTTGAATTTACTGAGCTAACTGAGTGACAAAAGCCATGTAACACAAATTAACTTCCTCCAAGTTGTCTATTGATGTGGAAATTCAAATTTTCTCAATTTGAGCAAGGCAAAGTCAAATTGATACTTTATTGTTGAAATTTTCAACATATTTTCTGAATGAATGATTATTGGAGATTGAATTTCTTATATATATATATATATATATATATATATATATATGAATAAGTGGACCTAGAGACATGACAAGTTAACCATAGGAGCACTACTAAATTTGGAGCTGGCATGGTATTTATCCATGACATATGACTGCTCTTTATGCACCTTCATCTTTAGCCCAATGTGACTACATGATCATGCTCATATGACCGGTACATTAGGGTCATTTGGCATCTAACTGATGATATCATCACGACATCATTGAGCCATGTGGAAACCCGTGATGGGTGCCATGCATCAACCTGTTTCAGACTTTTCACCAGCCTAAAAATTTTATTTGTCCTTGGCTCGTATCAACCACTAGTGGTGTCATGTCATCCTGCTAACATCATCTTATTGAAGTGTCATGCTAATTGTACAATTATGCCACATGTCAATCATCAATAGGTCCATTTCATCATCAAACATGATATTTCTATGTGTCATCATTCGGTTAGTCTGATAGGGTTGATTAAACCATATGCATCTTTCAAGCCTCATCCATCTATTGAACTGGTAAAAATGTTGTTGATCAGCCTTAAATAAGAATTCCATTTAATGGTGTTAACTATTGCACAACTTTGTGTGCTTGAGGCTATTGATTTGCTTTCTCAATGGTGGATCCACTCCAAACATGTGCACTGGATAACTTCTATATTATTTGATTATTTTCCATAAAGTTTGATCCCTTAATTAGTACTAAAACTTCATCGAACCATTAATTCTCATATAAGAGGAGCTTTTATGATTATGATATACCATTGGAAATCTATCAATAATACCTACATAACGATGTTATTTGTAGGGTATTCAAGACATCATAATTTCATCAAAAACTAAAATAACTTCATGCACCTTTAATTTCTCTTGATGAGAACCTGTAAGAGATACAATTGTCATATTAATTCATAAATAGTCTTATTGTTTCTTTGATCATCATAGATGGTATTTATGTTTCCTCATACATCCCCTTTGACATCAATGACAACACTGCATGCAACAACTTCCTCTATGTTCATAACTCAAATTGATCCCTCCTCCTCTTAGACATTTGGCCTCTTTTGTAATGTGTGTTCTTCATATTTTGTTCCTACGACTGAACATTACTATTGTGTTTCCTCGAATCCTCTCTTAATCTCTTTTTCTAATTGTTGTGGCATATCAAGAACAATCGATTGTGAAGTTTGGAATTCTTCCTAGTTGACTTGTGCAATCCAAACCATATCTATGTTTGCAAATTGTTCAATCTCTAGTTTGGAAATGTGTATTGGGTTGATTTGTGCTTCACCCTCCTCTTTGATATGATTTTGTGAGGATCATATTTACATACATCTCCTTGGGGGAATTTCATTTGCTTCAACATCTTGTAATGTTTGTCTTGTGTTAACTTGGAAATTTCCAACCTCTTTCTTCAATGTGAATATGGTTGGGCACTTTTTAGACACAAAATGAATATTATTTGAATTAAGGCTCTTTTTAATATATAATAATGAAAATATAATCATAGGAAATAAAAATAAAAATTTTGGGTGTATGTTATATTCTTTCCACTAAACAGGGTCTACCATAGGCCTAAGAAAAAGAAAATTGAACCCTATATTAGGTGGGCAGACCTGCTTATGGTTGTGTGCATGGGTTTGCACTTGGTTTTGGGCGTGATGATTTTTTTCCATCCTATTTTGTAGATCTGGTCAAGGGAACTATAATTATGTTCTAATCCAGGGTTAATGGATTGGGTTTTATGAATGCTTCTGTGTGTATATATAGGTTTTGTAACATTAAAATGAATATAATGAGAAATTAAGTTGGTAGTCCCAGTTTTGGGATCGAGGGGAAAATATATGTGCATATATGTTTTATGTTTTATTCTCTCGTTGTTATTTATTTTCTGTTTTAAGAGTTCGCTTGCAGATAATTTCTGTACAGGGTTAAAACCTACATTTGGTATCAGAGTTGTTTAAGCTTCAAAGGGATGTCTTTTCTACTGAGGGTATTTTCTCGGGTCTTTGGTAGACCCTTTTCAGTGGGAGATATGTGGGATCGATTCTTGTGGTTAAATAAGATGGCGAGAAATGGAAATATAGAGATCAAGAAATTTAATGGTCAGAGTTTTGAGTTGTGTAATATCAAGATGGAGGATCTGTTGGTGGATAGGGACCAGTGCATCATGGTAGATCTAGGTATTAAACCAACGACAATGTCAGATGAAGACTGGGCGAAGTTGCATCGGAAAGAAAACAACACAATACGGTTTTGTATCTTGGATTAGATATTGTTGAATGTGTGTGAGGAAGCTACAATGAAGGCTTTATGGGAAAAGTTAGGGAATTTTTATCAATCTTTGTCTCTACAAAAAAAAATGTATAACCTGAGGATCAAGGATGGAGACTCGGTGATAGAGAATTTGAATGCCTTCAATATTGTGGTAATACAGTTGTTATCTATTGATATTAAAATATCATATGAATATAAGTGCATCAGTTTTTTGTGTTCTCTACCAGATTTGTGGGATACTCAGGTTATTGCAATAGGTAGCTAACAACTACCTTGAAGTTTGATGAAATTGTCTGAGCCTTGTTGTAGGAGGAAATGAGACGGAAAAATATGGAGGGCTATAATGGAGATTCCTTGTCTGTATGAGGATGGTCCCAAAATAGAAACAAAAATAAGTTCTCGAGTGGGAGATCTAAATCTATAGAGATATCTAAATCTACACAGAGGTTTGAATCTCCAAGAAGTCTTGTAAAGGTGTGTTGGAAATGCGGAAAGGAAGGACACTTCGAAAATGACTTCAAATCTAAAGATCCTAAGAAATAAAAGGGACATTATGATGCTCCTTCTCCAGAGGAGAAAACCACCTCAAATGGAGATGGGGATGTGTACTTGGCTTCTTCTTTAAATACACATGTATATCATGAGGCATGGTTGATTGACACAAGTCCACCCTTTCACTTCACTCCACATAGGGAGTGGTTCTGCGAGTATGAGAAGTATGATGGTGGTGATGTCTTCTTAGGCTATGATAGGAAGTATAGAATCGTTGGATGTGGAAAGTCAATATGAAGTTACAAGGTGGAAGGATTAGAACACTTCCTAGTGTTCTGCATATTCCTACATTAGCCCGAGATGTGATTTCTATATGCAAGATGGATTATGCAGGTGTAAAAATAGTGTTCGAGAAATATACCTCCAAGATGGTTTGGGGAGAACTAGTATTGAAGAAAGGAGTTCATATTGGAACATTGTACAAGCTTCTTTGTAGAAATGTTATTGATGTGTGCAACAGTTTTGTGTTTCCTAAAAGTGGAGCGAAAGCCTAGTGGTCTCTATATAAAATACCATTCTACAGCATCAAAGGCTTGGACATTTTGGAGAGAAGGGGCTTCAAATACTACATGGTAATGGTATGGTAGAATTTATGTCTAGAATCTCTTTGGATTTCGATTTTTGTGAACATTGTGTAAATGGGAAGTAGAATCAGGTGAGTTTCCCCTCTGGTGCTAAGAGGGCAAACAAGATATTAGTTTTTGTGCACAGTGATGTGTCTGGACCTATGTCGGTTCCATCACTAGGTAAGTTTGTGTACTATGTATCATTTATAGATTAATTCTCTAGGAATACATCAATATATTTCCTCAGGAATAATTCTGAAGATTTTGAAAGGTTTAAATAATTTAAGGCTCTGGTGGAAGACCAGACAAAGAAGGCGATAAAGTTGTTGAGGACGGATAATGGTGCAATTTTCTACAAGAGGGAATTTGAATATTTTTGTAAAAAGTGTTGTATAGCATGGTAGAATACTATTCCATACACACCTTAGAAAAACAGAGTTGAAGAAAGAATGAATAAGACGTTGATGGAAAAGGCAATAATCATGCTAAGTGGTGTCGGGTTAGGACAAGAATTATAGGCAGAGACAATGAAGACTACATGTTACTTGGATAACAGATCACCTTCATCAGCATTGGAGGATAAGACTCCACAAGAGGTATGGACTGGTAAGAAACCCTCTTTTTCATGTTTGAGGGTATTTGGATGTGATGCATATCTACATGTTCCAAAGGAGAAAAGGACCAAGTTGGATAATAAATCTGAAAGGTGCATCTTTATTGGGTATAAGGATGGTTTAAAAGGTTGTAATATTTCGAACCGAGAAACAAGGAAGTTTTTCTACAGGTGATTTTTTGTGTTTATAGAGGTGAAATATGTTGTTAAACATGAATTTCTACCAAAGGAACCTGAGAATAGAGCTTCAGCTAAAGCAGTATGAATCAGACTCTACAACAAAACAAGATTCAGAAGAGGAAAATCCATAAACTCTTTCTGTGAGAAGATCAGTTTGAGAAAGAAGGAAGCCAGAAAGGTATATTCCATCTAATTTTTGTTCAATTTTTTCTTTATCTATCATTGATGATGATCCCAGAACTATCAAGGAGGAAGTAGATTCAGAGGATGGAAAACTCTAGAAGGATGCCATGGTTGATGAAATGGCATCCTTGCACAAAAATGAGGCATGGGATCTGGTGTAATTGTCGGTTGGAGGGAAACCCATTGGAAACAAATGGGTGATTGAGAAGAAGATGAATGCAAAAGCCAAGGTGGAGAAATACAAAGCTTGATTAGTAGAAAAAGTTTATTCCTAGGTGTCGGGAATTGATTTTGGTGATATTTTATCTCTTGTTTCCATCGTAACTTCTATTAAATTACTTTGATTTGTTGTTATTGCATTTGATTTTGAGGTAGAATAGATGGATGTGAAGAAAAAATTTCTTCACAAGGATTTGGAAGAGGAAATCTACATGAAGAAACCTAAAGGCTTTGCAGTGAAGGGTAAGAAAGAACAGGTATGCAAGTTAAAAAAGTTTTTGTATGGGTTAAAACAATCACCAAGGATGTGGTATCAGAAATTTGACACATATATATGTGGACTTGGATTTGACTGGAAGCAAAGAGGATCAATGTGTGTATTTAAATTAATTGGTGACTATGTTATGTATTTGGTATTGCATGTGGATGATATCTTGCTGGTTGGAAAGGACAAAGAAATTATCCAGGATTTGAAGACCCAATTGTTCTCCAAATTTTACATGAAGGATCTTGGTGCTGCAAACTATATTTAGGGCATGGAAATTAAATGAGATCGAGAAAAGAGGAATCTCTAGTTAAACCAGAGGAAGTATGTTGAGACAATATTTTAGAGGTTCAAAATGGAGGATAGTAAACTGGTGAAGGTTCCTATCCCTATAGGTGTAAATTTATCTGTTGAAAAGTGTCCCAATACATAAGAAGAAGAAGAGTACATGTCTAGTGTTCCACATGCAAGTGTAGTGGTTAGCCTGATGTATGAAATGGTATGTACTAGACCATACATTGCACATGCAGTGGGAGTATTGAGTATTTTTACGTCAAAACCAAGGAAGAGCATTAGACGGCAGTGAAGTGGATTTTTAGATATTTGCACGACACTAATGGTATGGTTTGTGCTACCAAGGAAGACTAGGATTGGATATAATTTTGGACATTCATGGCTTTGTTGATGAAGACTGGGCTGGAGATGTAGATCAGAGAATATCTACAAGTGGGTATGTGTTTAAACTATTTGGAGGAGTAGACAGTTGGATGAGTAAAATACAATATGCAGTGCCTTTTTCAACTATAGAGGAAGAATACATGGTAGCCACTCATGCAATTAAGGAAGTAGTTTGGTTGTAGTGGGCTATAAGGATAGACTGTGATAGCCAAAATTCAATTTTATTAGCTAAGAACTCTACTTCTCATTCAAAGAGAAAGCACATTGATGTTCAATATCACTTTGTGAGAGATATGGTTGAGGACAAAAAGGTGCTGTTGGTAAAGGTGGACACTTTGAAGGATGTTACAGATGCATTGGAAAAATCTATGAGCATTGAGAAGTTCTCTTGGTGTAGAGAAACAATGGAAATTGCAGGGACAGACCAATGACTAAGCTCTCTTGTGGCCCCTATGGAAATAAAACAACGAATGGGAGAATGTTGGGTGTGTGTTATATTATTTCCACAACTAGATTTAGGTGGGACGACCTTCCTATGGTATTTTGCATGGGTTTGCACATGGTTTTGGGCACGATGGTTTTATGCCCATGGTATTTTTTTGATCTGGTCAAGGTAACTATAGTTATGTTCTAATATAGGGTTAATGAATTGGGGTTTATGAATGCTTTGGCATGTGTATATATATATGTTTTGTAACATTGAAAGGAATATAATGAAAAATCAAGTTGGTAGTCCATGTTTTGGGATTCAAGGGAAAATATTTATGTATATATTTTTTATGTTTTATGCTCTCACTATTGTTTATCTTTTGTTTTAAGAGTTTGTTTGTAGACGATTTTTGTACAGGGTTAAAACCTACAAAAATTCTATAAGGATGTAATTCACAACCATAAATTTGTAAATCTGTGAGTTATTTAAACAAATATTAGTCACCTAATCTATTACTTGGTATGTGCTATAGTATATTTTTTATTTCTAGAAACATTCTAGGAGGAATCTCATCAAATAAAAATATACATGCAAATAACTAGAATTGATTGAAAAAGTCAGCAAATCTCAAATTTGGGGATTCTTTCTCACCATTGGTTTCTAATGAGTTACAAATATGGAATTGCTACTCTAATATTGAGTATGAAAATTAATATCTAGAAATTTATCCACTTGAAAATATAGAAAAAGATATCTAAGGATTGACTAGTAGCTAAAAGACTTAGTGAGACTCTAATGGGTTAACTAAACGTTGATAACTTTGGCAAGTATTTACTGAAGTGAAACCTGGAAAAATACTTTTTGGTTTGTGAAAGGGAAGTTAAGAACCCTAAAATATTATCATCTATTTTCCAGTCATCATCATATACTAATAGACAAAAAACCACTAATATATTTTTCCTTTAAATTTTATGGAATATACTTAAGGGATAAGGGGGGGCATTTTATGGTAATTGAGAATTCAAAGGAAAAAAGGACTCTATAAAAGTGACCTTATCTTAAAGTCTTAATTCATTATAGACTGAAGAAGCCTTCATTCATAGGTTAGGTTTGATTTGGCATCACTATCTTAAGAATATCTTAAATGGTTTTAGGATTACAATAGGATAGTTCCATTCTTTGACATGATAGCTTACTTATTAGGAAGGTAATTTTTGGCACACCGGAAACGAATTTTGGGTAATGGTGTGTCTAAGGCATGATAAATTGTAACATCAGGGTAATGTCCCATTTATATTTTAAATGTTAGAAATCACACTCCTTGAGCTCATAAAGGTTGAATTCATAGGGGGTTTGATGTAAATATGATTCCCTATCTATTAACAGTAAATATTCAAAATTAACATGGAAATAAGGATTTAAATTTTGTGGCTTTATCACTTTAACCTTCATTTTGATTGATTAAAATAACATGAATCTTGAACTATTACCCAATAACTAGTTATAGTTTCCTGTATGAGTTCTATAAAATGTGGATGATTTTTTTAGCATAAAAATTTCTCAATGGTTACCCTTTTAATGGTTACCCTAGAAATTTATACACACAACAAAATTTAATTGGACATAAATATTTTTTTTTTTTTAAATATAATGGACTTGCGCTCCTTTATTATGTTGGCTTCATTCTCATGCTCCTGACACATGGACCAATACCTTTGCTCCACCTATATGCTATCTACAAGCTACTTGTAAGCTATCAGTATTTCTCATTGGGATCCGGACCTATGCCATTTATTGATGAAATTATTTTTTTCCATAGAGGGTCCCACTAGTCATGTTATATAAGTGGTATTGGGGAGTATAGATGATTTTATACATGTAGAAAAATTTAAATGTAAAGGGTTACCCTAGTCATTGATACATATGGGAAACTTTAATTGGAATTTTTTATTTTGAAAAATATAATGGAATCATGCTCCTTTATTATGCTAACATCATTCCCATGTTCCTAAGACATGGACCATTACCTTTGCATCATCTGTATTCCATCTATAAGATGCATGTATTTCCTGTCAAGCATTGGACCCGTGTCATTACTTAACGTGACACTTTATTTTTTGATGAGGGTCCCACTAGTCGCATCGTATAAGAAATATCTAGGTGGGAGGAAGTAAAGTTGCTTATCCCCCTCACACCCCATGGTTAAACATCAGACACTTGTGTGGGGCCCAACACGACTTTACCACCTCCAATATTATCACACTTCAATGGGTGTTCCCAAATCTGCATGGGAGTTATAATTTTGCAACAAGGTTAAAAATATACCCATTTAAATAAAAAATTCATTTGTTTAATAAAATAAACAAATCCAAATACTAAGAACTAGTTAATCTTAAAATGTGGCCAAAGGGAAATTCTTTTAGTACTTGTGGATGACCATAGTACTTTCCTAAATCAACAAATTAACAAACCTCCATTTAAAAAATATAGAAGAAAATGAAAAATTTATGAAGGGGGAAATGGTTAAACCCAATAAGGATGGTAATATTTATTTTATTATGTGATGTCCGCTTACCCTCTATATCAAGGAAATTTTATGCTAGCTCTGGCAAGGATCATGCAACAAATTGGGAAGCCATTCAAAAATGGAATTAAGGAGATAAAAGAAAATATAAAATGTTTACTCCTATTAATTAGAGCATAATAATAAAACCCATGGGATCAAGGAGGTATAAGCATCAAAAACCCTCAAATAATGAACATAACAATGGGAACCAAAATTCTAAAGAAGTTGGTACTTAACTAAAATGCATGGTAATATATACATATTATTAATAAAAATAAAAAGAGTAATTACATGCACATTTTACATAGATATTTACTCTAGAAACTCTCAATTTGGAAAACCAACCTATCTTAAAAATTGTCTCTATTTTATTTGTGGTATTAATTTTATCATTTGAAATACAATATCTATATATTCCATACGATCCAAACCTTAATTTGTTAACCATAAATAGGTTACAACCTTAATCCCTTAATTGGGATTTAACCAACATAGATCCATATTAAACCAAGATCTATCAAGCACCAGGATGGATCTATAATGCTCCCTCCCACCCCCTTATACCTTTTCAGGTTGTGGGAGGTATTAATTTTTAATCAACCCGGTCTCCATGGTATATTATGAAAATGGGGTTACAAAAATAATCCTTCTCTAAAGTTTACAGAATTAATTTCTAATACCACCATTGTACTTAGCGCATTGAAAGTTTCCAGTGATATAAATTTTATCTCCATGTGAATCATCTATTAGAAGATATGCTCATTTCAATACTAACCAATTAGATTTCACCACATCATATAGGACTGCCATGTGGCATACATGTGGTCCCACTAGGCTTCTATGGTACATGCCACCATGACCCAATCTATTGAGTCCCACAGGGCCCGTTACCTTTGTGCATTGTACACTTTTATTTTTTAAATCCAGCTCCTGTGAGAAATCCAGGGTGCACAGTTTAATTTGTAGTGCAACACCTCTCATATCCTCAGATCTCCTAATCTCTTCCCTCCATGAAGCATAACGTGGGGACCATGAGATGTCCACATATTCGCACCAGCCCTCATGGCATATACCACATCATCCCTACTTGCAAGTCCCATAGTGCCCATGACCTTAACATTTTATTTCACTTCTATGTTGTATCTGGTCCATAGAGGAAATCTGGTGTGCATACAAGTGTGCACCCTTGAGACATACTCAGATCCCCTATATCTTGGATAACTCTTCCACCAACTTTGATATATGGTGTCATCAATATTTAAACCATGCACTCTCACCCAGATCGCTTGGATCCCATATTCTCTCTCCAGTGACTTAACATTTTGATCTACCCAATCGGGGCCCTCACCTCATATCGCCATTTAAATAACTCAATTGTGAAACATTTTTATTATTTATAATCTAATTCCCTTCAAATGTACACATGGGTTGACTAGCTAGATACTCATATTTATGGACACATATGTTATCTCCAAAAAAATCTACCCCTTTTCGCATATATGGATGCACTAAATGAAAAATTCATAAAAAGGTATTTGGCACAGATACTTGGTTCACACAAAAATCTATCGGGGCCTGGATAAAAGTGTCAACTTCTGCCAGACTTATAAATTGTAAACCTTCAAGGGACTAGACTATAGTTTCCTTGAAGAAAGGAATTATGCAAAACACTAACCTTAAAAGGATGAACCCCACATCCAATAACTTGAACATTCAAGCATTAAAATTAGCCATAACATATTCAATAAATCTATTAATTTTCCTAATATTAGATACTAAAACAAGCTAAGTTCTAACTGGTATCTCTCTGTAATTTCAAACACTACATTAAGCATCATACATAACCATAGAACTGATTTCATTGACCTAAAAATAGATACTATCGGATCTAACTAATTTATCATACACTACACAACATCAACCACAGTCTTTTATCGACAAAGAAATTCAGAAACCTTCAACAACAAAGGTATATGCTATTCACAACATATCAGAAAATGGAAATAACACATTATAATAGATTAATTGAGCACATCAGGAATTCATAAATAGTCATGGAATATCTTTGCAACTCCTGAACAAATCAACAAAAATACAAACCTACAAGACACTCATAACCATGAGAACATACATATAAATCATCTCATCATAAACAAACATAAATATTACATTCACCGATTAGTAGTGTTGATGCAAACATTGCCATAACACATACCAAATATTATTCATCATTCATGGTGCTACATATATACAAGTAAATACACTTATATACATAACTTGAATGAATGGACACTGAGGGAGGGACTTCAACTCTCCACCCAACCATAGGCCATCTCCACTACAATCTTTCTTGTAACTAGCCACCCATGAGCTAGATTTAGAGTTTGACGAGCTAAGTGCTCAAGGGAATTTCATACCAACAACAACTCAACCAGTCTAGAGGGGGGTAAATTATATAGGTGGTTTATCAATTACCTCATGTATTAAGCACCAAAGTGAATCTTATGCCTCTCTAAAATAGATCATATGGGTTCACCGTAGGCTCGACAATGCCCTACTTGTTATAAATTAATTAACAGATCAATGGAACATACAAAATATTGTGGAAGAAAAAACACATAAAAGCATAAAAAAAGAGAGACACAGATATGTTGAATTCTTAGTTAAATTGAGAGGAGGGGTGAATCATTTTAACACATACATGAGATTTTTAAATTTTTCATCAACTTATTTACAGCTTACTTTTATAGCCAACCTTAGTATATGAACAGTCTTAATATGTTGCAGCAAGTATTAAATTAATGTGACATCAACCTTATTATGAGAGCAGCAAACATTAAGCAGATTTGGTAAATCATCTCAGCACACAGGAAACACAGATAGAGATAGCAGATATAAGTGGAAACCCATAAAGGGAGAAAACCACATCTTATTATTGTTGTGATGCAAAGGCAAACTCCTACTCCCTCTCACCACTGTTTTTCTGCAGGCACCAACCTACAGGAGGCTCCAACCTCAGTCAGCTACAACTGACAGCTATCAAGCTTCAACTTGATAGGGAAGCTCCAAATTCCTCAATTTATCAAAAGAAATGTTTGTTGATTTACCTCAGATATCAGCTCTGTTCTTTAGCATCTCTTTCTGCTCCTCTCTTCCTTATCTTCTCTGCCTCAATCTTCTGTACTCTGCATTCTCTATTCTTACTCTCTCTAACCACTATATGCATATCAAGTTGATATTATATATAGAGTTCATCACATGATTGTTTTTATTCCACAAGGAATTTGGAGTGAACAGCCATGACTCTTTGGCCTCTGCCTTCTCATTTCTTTTTCAAACTCATTTAAAAAAATATAACAATATGTACAAATTTCAATGTTACAGTGGGATTTTTCTTTCCCTTAAGATACTTGCCTTTGCATCACAAACAATATAAAACAATTAAAAAATTTACATTTTCAGTTTCAAAATATAAACTTCACTCAGCCCTTGGCTTGCTAGTTTTTTCCTTTCTGTAGTTGTCATGCAACTATCTTGCATACCTCTGTTTACTGGAACTCTGAGCACCTGTGCATGCACACCTGTTTACTGCAATTTTAAATCCCTTCGCTGCATACCTCTTCAATTCTTAAGTCTCTGTTTACCTCTGTACATATTCTCCAAGCCCACTGTAGTTGTGTATCTGTTATATATATGCATGTTTTATAAGTTTAGCTCACCAATAAATCTCAAGGTCTCATGCATCAATTAATCATTCAAAAAGGGTCCACAATCTGTCTAATCTGGGCAATATTTGTTCATTATGGAGGTTCTACTTCTCGGCTTCAAACCTCTAATAACCTTCATATAGGCACTCATATGAAGATTTGTTAATATAAACTTTGACTTTGGTTAACAAAAAAATCAAAATACTGTGCTCACTTCTTTATCATTAAAACTTTTCAATTGCTGACGAATGCATAACGCATATGTATACCTCTCCTTTTTATTCCTTTAACCCGCGCACAGCATTCATATACAATGCATATGTTTAAGTTATATGGTTGGCGCCTTATTACTAAATTTATAATTAAAATGAAAACTTTGTACCAAAACCCATTTTCTAACTTGTTAAACTCATTGTGTAATGAATATGGCGTAACCTCCAAGGTATGAACCCTGCCAACACTTCATATTACATTTATCATCAATGTATGGCATTACGTCATATATTACGGTTTTGATTCGAGCCACGGCTTATTAAAACTTCATATCATCGCATCAGTTGTTATAACATTAATATATGCCTCGACTAAGGTTTAAACCCCAAACAATAACCTATGTAATTGCCTCAGGCCCACATCTTAACACATATATGTGGTCGATCACAGCAGTTCATTTCCCATTCACATCCAAGGGTGCATGTCTTATCGCGCTCCAACCCTCCGATCCTACGGAAATCGCATGATTAAACGATATGAAATTTAACTCTCAGAAGCCATGCGATGAACTGGGGCCCAGCCTCTTAACACACCCTTCTCATCCGATGGTGGGAGGCTTATTGCGCCGTCAAGGATGATCTGAGGACCATAATCCAATATTGCGTTCATTTCACCGTCGACAGTTAACGCGCGATAGCCATGTGATAAGAGCATTTTCTCCAACCCGCTTAATACCACGTGTCAGCTCTGAGCATATATCACGTTCGAATTGTAAATATAGATTACCGTACAAAAGCGGTGTGATATGAGTGGATTTGGTTTTGCAAACTGCTTCCGGTTTTGAATTAATGCAAAAATCGTCGGGTGTTCCAAACCCACTGTCACTGTTCACAGTGCTCATAGTTCCTCTCCTTTTCCCTCAGGGTTCCATCGTGCTCTTTAACAACATTTCATTTGTATTCAAACTGCTCCGTCGCACAGTTCTAGTGTTTCATTTCAGGACCATGCCATCGCTTCAGAATTCTCGAACAGAGATTAACATCCCTCCTTATCCACCTCGACACTTCTAACTCAAACCACACTGGAAATGGCATAACCTCGCATCTTCTATCGAGTGCAGAATCTCAGAAATCCATTATGGAGCTTCTTCTCTAGCATCGTAGGTATCCTCTGCCCATTATGAAATTGGCCACACAGGCCAGATTCCCAATGCTCAATCACAGTCTCCCCTTTGTCTACCAAAGGTGTGCAGTAATTCCATAACCTCCCACACATCAAAAATCAATCACACAGTTGGCTACAGAGGTCCAACCATTCTCACATACACTATATATATATATATATCAATTCCTCAACACAGGAATCTAGCCATCCATGAATAAATCAATGTACACATAAGACCAACAGGAATGCGCACATAAGAATAAATAGTGTCTTCGTATAAATTAAATTTCTTTAAAAGGTCCTCGGCGAGATCTTCAAAGTTAATGGCCTTCTATTCTCCTAATTTCTCTCTCTGGCTTCCTAACACTATGCAGCTCGGTGCAGGTCTCTATACAGGTCATCGTCAAGGAATCAAGAAAAAAAAAATCATTCGAGGCCTCCACGGGCCGCTCAAGGGATGATACATGTGATCTGTTTCAATAAACAATACAGAGTCTCTCTAAGAAATCGCTCCACTCCTCTGTCTATCTATCTTAATGACATTCATTGATCTTACTGGTCCAACTACTATGTTTTACTACTTCATTCCTTTGTGCTTCCCTTCACTGTATAATAGTCCTTCGCCCCGGTTCACCTTCGTTCACGATATCTACACAGGTTCTACCTCCTCTGGTTCTACCTCTGTCTTTGCCTTTGCTACCTCCTTTACCATCAATGACAATATTTCCAACAGTCTCCCCCTTTGGAAATGATGGCAATACACTTCCTCTGCTTGCCTATTAGGACCCTTCCTTCTGTTGCTCGCTCTTCCTCCCCCTTTGACATCAATGGCAAGGGGTTGCTCATTTTTTTTCAGTGTGCTTTGAACTCTTGCCCATGTTACACTGATATTGAGGACCTGTTTCATGCTTTCCTTGCTAGATGATCTCCCCCTGGAATGATATTTTCGTTTATGTTCTCCCCTTGAAACTATGCTTTCTCTTCATATCAGAGAGTAGCATCTATAGATACTACCCCTAATCTATCTCTCAAATATTCAAATGGTTCTCTAGAAAGAGGTTTGGTAAATATATCTGTTGTCTATTATTTTATTGGTACATACTCCAGCTTTACTACCTTCTGAGCTACTTGTTCTCGGAGAAAATGATATTTGATTGGGATATGTTTAGTTTTTTAATGAAGCACAGGATTTTTTGATATGCTTATAGCACTTGTATTATCACATTTGATAGAGATAGGTTCATCAATGCTTACCTTCATGTCTTGGAGGGTTTGTTTCATCCACACGACTTGTGTACAGCATGTTGCTGCTGCTATGTATTCTGCTTCTGCTGTAGATAGAGAGATAGATGTTTGTTTCTTGCTTAGCCATGCCACCAGAGTTTCTCCTAGATAGAATGCACCTCCACTTGTGCTTTTCCTGTCATCCAAATAGCTGGCGCAATCTGCATCTGTGTATGTTGTCAAAGTGAAGCTTTTTCCTTTTGGATACCAAAGTCCATACTGTGCAGTTCCTTGTAGAGATTTGAATATTCTTTTGACTGCTAGAAGGTGATTTTGTTTAGGTGCTGCTTGATATCTAACCACAAGTCCTACTACTAGCATGATGTTTGGTCTTGATGCTGTTAGGTACAGCAGACTTCCTATCTTGGATCTGTAGAGTCTTTGATCTATATCAGCAGATCCATCATCAACACACAGCTTGCATCCCGTGATCATGGGAGTTGACACAGGTTTGCAGTCTTCCATTTTGAAATTTTTCAACATTTATTTTAAGTATTTTTCCTGTGATATGAATGTACCTGTGTTCTTTTTCTGAATTTGAAGTCCTAAATAGAAACTAAGCTCTCCAATCATAGACATCTCAAACTCTGATTTCATCTCCTCAGCAAACCCTTTTTCTAGCTCATCTCTGTTGCTTCCAAACATAATGTCATCAACATATACTACAACAATCACGAGTTCATTTTCATGGGCTTTTATGTATAGATTGTTGTCTACTCCTCCTCTCTTAAAGCCTTGGTTTTGCAATTATTTATCCATCCTTGAGTGACAAGCACGAGGAGCTTGTTTTAGTCCATATAGAGCCTTCTTTAGTCTGCATACATAGTCTTCCTTGTCTGTAAATGAGAAGCCTTATGGTTGTTCCATGTAGACTTCTTCTTCTAGATCTCCATTCAGAAAGGAAGATTTCACATCCATTTGATATACTTGGAAGTCTTGGTAGCATGCAAAGGCCAGAAAAATTCTGATAGCTTCCATTCTAGCTACAGGGGCAAATTTTTCCTTGTATTCAAGTCCTTCAATTTGTGAATATCCTTTGCAAACAATTCTTGCTTTATTCATGATTACTTGTCCTTGCTCATTCAGTTTATTTTTGAATACCCATTTTGAGCCTATGACATTTTTCTCAGTGGGTCTAGGGACTAATTCCCAGGTATTGTTCTTCTCAATTTGGTCCAATTCTTCATTCATAGCATTCACCCAATACTTGTCCTTTTTGGCTTCTTCAAACTTCTTTGGCTATATTTGTGATAACATGGCTATGTATACCTCTTCTGTCTGTTCAGTTAGCTGCCTTCTTGTCTGGACCCCTACTCTCTTGTCTCCAATGATTTGATCTTCTGGATGGTTCTTCTGAGTGTATCTTGAGGGAGCTTTCGATCTCAGTTCAGCATCTTCTGGTGTCTTGCTTTTTTCATCATCATCTTGGTTTTCTTCTTCATGGTTGTCTGATGGACTGTTGTAGTCTGTAGCTCTTGTATTGTTTGGAAGTTATTCATCAAATCTCACGTCAATGCTTTCTACTATTTTTTGAAGAGTCTTGTTGTAGCACTTGTACCCTTTACTTTTGGAAGCATATCCTAGAAATATCCCTTCATCTGCTCTTGCATCAAATTTCCCAATATTTTCATCATTATTCTTTATGTAACACTTGCTTCCAAAGATTCTAAAATGTTTGATTGAAGCTGGTTTACCATGCCATAGTTCATAGGGGGTCTTGTCACTGCTTGGCCTTAAGTGAGCTTTGTTAAGGATATGCACAGTTGTGTGTACTGCTTCTGCCCAGAAGGTTTGAGGAATATTACTCTCTTGCATCATGGCTCTGGGAATTTGTTGTACAGATCTGTTTTGTCTCTCTGCTACTCCATTCTGCTGAGCTGTCCCTGCAATAGTAAATTGTTGCTTTATGCTATGTTCATTTCATAGGTCTGCAAAGTCATAATCTGTGAATTCACCTCCTCTATCTGATTTGATGCATTTTATCTTGCATCCTGTCTGATTTTCTACTAAAGCTTTTAATATTTTGAATTTTTCCAGAGCTTCCGATTTATTCTTGAGAAATGAAACCCTTGTCATTCTGGAGAAATCATCTATTATCAGCATGAAGTAGGATTCTCCACTTGGTGTTTTAGTTCTTTTAGGTCCACACAGGTCCATGTGCACAAGCTGGAGTGGTCTTCTTGTTGATAACTCATCTTCGGCCTTAAAGGATGTGCAGGTCTGTTTTCCCAATTGACATGATTTGTATATGGTATTAGAAGGCCTTTTTATTTCTGGCATGTTTCTGACAGCTTTCTTCTTGCTCAGTATGATGATATGATCGAAGCTGAGATGTCCCAATATCCTATGCCATAACCATGACTCCTCAAGTTTTCTAAGATGGCATGCTTCATCTTCCTCTTTCACTATGTAAGCATTACTCTATGTTCGAACACCTTTGAGCGGAGTCTTACCTGTGGTGCTTGAGCTGACTTCACATTCTTGTGCTCTGAAAAGAACTTCACTGCCTTTATCACACATTTGACTGATACTCAGAAAATTTGCTTTCAGCCCATCTACAAATAGTACATCTTGAGCCTTACCTCTACCATTATCTAAGCTGACTGAGCCCTTTCCCTTGATTTTTCCTGATTTTTCACTGCCAAAAGTAACATTACCAATTTTCTTTTCGTTAAAAGTTATAAATTTGATTTTGTCTCCAGTCATATGTTTTAAGCAGCCACTATCCAGATACCATTGGCTTTTCAGGTCTTTAGTGGTTAGATCCAGGTCACACTTACTCACCTTCTTTCTCCACTGGAAGCATCCTTTTGTTTGGTATCTTTTGTGAGATGATGAATGACATCCTCTTAGAGGACATTTGGAAGGCGTATGTCCAATTTTATTGCATACACAACATTTGATCATAATTTTTGCAGAATTGTGAGTATGAACAAAATTTCTTTGATTCATAAACTCCCTTGAGGTGTTGAAAATCAATCTTTGTCCATATTTTCTACACTCAATGATTTTATGGCCAAATTATTTACAATAAAAACAGTAACCATAGAAACTATTTGCATACCTGATGTAAGGTTATCTTCTCCATTTGTTTGCTTGAGACAGTCTCTTCACTGTCTGCATCTTTTGTTGGTTTGAATTACTCCTCTTTGCATGACAGTATGCAGCAATGTGTCCCAGGTTTTGGCAGACATAACAGGTGGCATTTTTCATAGGAGGGAATAATCTCCTTTGATGGCTTCCAAATTTGACACACTCGAGGGTATATGAATATTTTTCTGTTGTCTAAGTATTTCTTTCATTCTTTGTTATTAGAGGATTCTTTTGGGTTCTGTCCCCCTCCTTACATGTTTCTTCTTTTGTAGGAATTATTTGAGCTGCTTCATCATCCTTCTTTGCTTTTACAAAAATAATCTCTCTGTTTTCTTTTTCTTTACTTTTACTTGATTTTCCTTCATAGCCTATTCCAGTTTTTATCATAGGAGATCTTTGAGCATCTAGAATTTCATTCAAATTACCAAAGCTTCTTGTTTGAGAAGAATTTATAGCCACTTTCCTTTGAGCATTTTCTAATTTCTTCCTGAGACATACTACTTCTTCTTCCAACTTCTCTTGTTCCTGAGTTTTCTCCTTGATTTGCTTAAGTAACATGTCTTCTATCTTATTGGCTTCTTCAAGCTCTGCCTTTAGCTGCATGAGGACTTCTGAATTCTGTTCTTCTCGTGCATACTTGAGGAGAATGTCCTTTTTTTCTGCACTTCAGTTTGAGTCTATCAATCTCCTCCAAGGCACTTCTTAGCTCCCCCTCAAGGTTGACTTCACCTTCTTCTTCTTCATCTTCTAGCAGGAGTCCTTCAATTTCTTCTATGGCCATCAATAAAAATTCAGAGGTTCCTTCTTCACTTGAGGGTTCATCTGAGTCTTCAGATGCACTTCTGTCTTGTTCAGCATAGAAAAATTTTCTACTAAATTTCTTTCCTTTCTACCAGTTCTTTGATGTATTTTTCCCTGATTCTTGAGCCTGATTCTTTACTTTCTTTTGAGGACACTTAGCAGCATAGTGTCCAACTCTTCCATAGTTAAAGCATTTGAAAGGAATTTTACCTTTGTATTTACCTAAGCCTCTATCCAGTTGCTTGACAAATTTAGCCTCTTCTTCATCAGAGGAAGAACATGTATATTCCTTTTCTTCTTTATTCTTTTCTTTTTTAAAAGTTGCCTCCCTCGTACTTGGCTTCTTCGCTTGGGAGGCAATCCTCATAAGTCATTAGACAAGAGCCATCCGGTTCCTCGATCGAGTCTCCTGGATGGTTGTTTCTTCTATTAGACACCTTGGGATTAAACCTGGATGGAAGAATCTTAGAATATTTTGCACAATTATACTTTGGTATGGTTTCTCCAAGAGCTTTCATATTATTCATAATTTTTGCAACTCTTAAGAAGAAGCTGCCAACATCTTCATCATCATTCATTTTTAAATTTTCAAACTGGGCTCTATATACTTGAAGTTTGGCAGTCTTTAGCTTTTTATTTCCCTCATGGATATTCTCTAGAGTGTCCCACATATCTTTGGCGGTATTACTGTGCATTATTTTGATAAATTAAGCCTCACAAAGTCCACTTAAGATTTCATTCATGGCCTTTTCATTTGCTACAAATTATTGTTTAGCTTCTCTTTCTGGGTCAATTGCCTTTGGGGCATATCCAAATTCTACAGCAGCCCATACCTCTATTCCTAGAGACATTATGTATGCTCTCATTCTGATTTTCCAGGAGGCATAATTAGCACCAGTGAAGAAAGGGGCTTTATTGGTTGAACTTCCTTCTTGACTAGCCATCCTGGGGGCCTAGGATCTCCTTTCAGTGGTTAAACTGGTACAAAAGGAACCAGCTTTGATACCAATTGTTGAATTCTTAGTTAAACTGAGGGGGGGGTGAATCAGTTTAACACATACATGAGATTTTTAAATTTTTTATCAACTTATTTACAACTTACTTTTATAGCCAACCTTATTATATGAATAGTCTTAATATGTTGCAGCAAGTATTAAATTAATGTTACATCAACCTTATTATGAGAGCAGCAAACATTAAGTAGATTTTTTAAATCATCTTAGCACACAGGCAACACAGATAGAGACATCAGATATAAGTGGAAACCCATAAAGGGAGAAAACCACATCTTATTATTGTTGTGATGCAAAGGCAAGCTCCTACTCCCTCTCACCACTATTTTTCTGCAGGAACCAACCTACAAGAGGCTCCAACCTCAGTCAGCTACAAATGACAGCTATCAAGCTTCAACTTGATATGGAAGCTCCAACTTCCTCAATTTATCAAAAGAAATATTTGTTGATTTACCTCAAATATCAGCTATGTTCTGTAGCATCTCTTTTTTCTCCTCTCTTCCTTATCTTCTCTGCCTAAATCTTTTGTACTCTGCATTCTCTATTCTTACTGTCTCTAACCACTATATGAATATCAAGTTGATATTATATATAGAGTTCATCGCGTGATTGTTTGTATTCCACAAGGAATTTGGAGTGAACAGCCATGACTCTTTGGCTTCTGCCTTCTCATTCCTTTGTCCAACTCATTTAAAAAATATATAACAATATGTACAAATTTCAATGTTACAGTGGGATTTTTCTTTCCCTTAAGATACTTGCCTTTGCATCACAAAAAATATAAAACAATTAAAACATTTACATTTTCAGTTTCAAAATATAAACTTCACTCAGCCCTTGGCTTGCTGGTTTTGTCCTTTCTGTAGTTGTCATGCAACTGTCCTGCATACCTCTGTTTACTACAACTCTGAGCACCTGTGCATGCACACCTGTTTACTGCAATTTTAAATCCCTTCGCTACATACCTCTTCAATTTTGCAGTCTCTGTTTACCTCTGTACATATTCTCCAAGACCACTGTAGTTTTGTATCTGCTATATATATGCTTGTTTTATAATTTTAGCTCGCCAATAAATCTCAAGGTCTCATGCATCAATTAATCATTCAAAAAGGGTCCACAATCTATCTAATCTGGGCAATCTCTGTTCATTGTGGAAGTTCTACTTCTCGGCTTCAAACCTTTAATAACCTTCATATAAGCGCTCATATGAAGATTCATTAATATAAACTTTGAATTTGGTTAATAAAAAAATCAAAATATTGTGCTCACTTCTTTATCATTAAAACTTTTCAATCACTGACGAATGCATAACGCATATGTATACCTCTCCTTTTTATTCCTTTAACCCGCGCACAGCAGTCATATACAATGCTTATGTTTAAGTTATATGGTTGGTGCCTTACTACTACGTTTATAATTAAAATGAAAACTTTGTACCAAAACCCATTTTGTAACTTGTTAAACTCATTTTGTAATGAATATGGCGTAACCTCCAAGGTATGAACCCCTCCAACACTTCATATTACATTTATCATCAATGTATGGCATTACGTCATATATTACGGTTTTGATTCGAGCCACGGCTTATTAAAACTTCATATCATCGCATCAGTTTTTATAACATTAATGTACGCCTCGACTAAGGATTAAACCCAAAACGATAACCTATGTAATTGCCTCGGGCCCACAACTTAACACATATATGTGGTTGATCACAGAAGTTCATTTCCCATTCACATCCAACAACGCATGTCTTATCGTGCTCCAACCCTCCGATCCTATGGCAATCATACGATTAAACGATATGAAATTTAACTCTCAAAAGCCATGCGATGAACTGGGGCCCAGCCTCTTAATGCACCCTTCTCATCCAACGGTGGGAGGCTTATTGCATCGTCCAGGATGATCCGACGACCATAATCCAATATTGTGTTCATTTCACCATCGACAGTTAACGCGCGATAGCCATGCGATGAGAATAGTTTCTCCAACCCGCTTAATACCACATGTCAGCTCCTGGCATATATTGCGTTCAAATTGTAAATACAGCTTACCGTACAAAAGTGGTGTGATATGAGTGGATTTGGTTTTGCAAACTACTTCTGGTTTTGAATTAACGCGAAAACCGTCAGGTGTTCCAAACCCACTGTCACTGTTCATAGCGCTCATGGTTCCTCTCCTTTTCCCTCAGGTTTCCATCGTGCTCTTTAACAACGTTTCATTTGTAGTCAAACCGCTCCATTGCATAGTTCTAGTGTTTCATTTCAGGACCATGGCATTGCTTCAGAATTCTCGAACAGAGATTAACGTCCCTCCTTATCCACCTCGACACTTCTAACTCAAACCACACTGGAAATGGCATAACCTCGCATATTCTATCGAGTACAGAATCTTAGAACTCCATTATGGAGCTTCTTCCTGGGCACCATAGGTATCCTCTGCCCATTATGAATAAATCAATGTACACATAAGAACAACAGGAATGCGCACATAAGAATAAATAGGTTCTTCGTATAAATGAAATTTCTTTAATAGGTCCTCGGCCATATCTTCAAAGTTAATGGCCTTCTATTCTCCTAATTTCCCTCTCTGGATTCCTAAAACTATGCAGCTCGGTGCAGGTCTCTATGCAGGTCATCATCAAGGAATCAAGAAAAAACAAATCATTCGAGGCCTCCACGGGCTGCTCAAGGGATGATACATGTGATCTGTTTCAATAAACAATACAGATTCTCTCTGATTAATCGCTTCACTCTTCTATCTATATATCTTAATGACATTCATTGATCTTACTGGTCCAACTACTGTGTTTTACTGCTTCATTCCTTTGTGCTTCCCTTCACTGTATAATATTCCTTCACCCCGATTCACCTTCGTTCACGATCTCTACATAGGTTCTGCCTCCTCTGGTTCTGCCTCTGTCTCTGCCTCTGCTGCCTCCTTTGCCATCAATGACAATATTTCCAAGATATACATTTTTCACCCAATTTGGGCTACATCCATGGAGAAACATATACTCCTTCCTTTTATATTATCGAGAAAAATGAAGAGATACAACCAACAGAAATTTTTTTGTAATTTCCTCTTCGCTCCCACAAAGTCTCTCTTATTTTCTTTGTGCATGGAATAATACACAGCTGTAATACAATTCCCTCATATAAATAGAGGGTTTCCTTCTAGGGAAAAAACCCTAAATTAACTTAACTTCTACCGTCATATCTTCCACCTAATGAAAGGCCCAGATTGACTATGAAATTACAATATTTTACAAGGAAAATTTTCATCTAATTTTCACTTCAGGGGTGTTTCACCCAAACCCTCACTGGGGGGGGGGGCTCCAAAGAATTGAAGTCACCCCCTTGGAAGAAATAGTGGGAGGGAAATCCCCCCCACGTTTAGGACTAGGATCTAACCATGAACAAAACAAAAAATCTTTGAACAATCAGGAAGCTAATCAGGCTCCACACCACTACTACTAAGTCCAGGAGTAAGATATCACTCTAAGGTGTATTATCAGCTTGATTTTCAGGGAAAGCACTACAAGAATCCATAGCACACTATCTAAGTAGTTTATCAACTGCCTCTAGTAGTAAGCACCACAATGTCTCCACCTACCAAGTGGTTTATCAACCTTCTAACAAGCACTCAAGTCATTTATCAACCAATTTAGAAAGATATAAGTTGTTTATCAACCCTAAGGACATTATTTATAGGTTTATTAGTTTAGACGGAAAACATTGGTGAGTCACTTTCTCTACTGAGTTCTTTACTATCCCATCAAAAAACGAATAGAAACACAGGGATGTCCACCCCATATTCTCTTCTCTACTCTTTGCATTATATAAGCTTCCACATTATCTACTCATTCGTCATGCTTTGCTTTCACCCCCCCCCCCCAATTCTCTTCCTCTTTCTTTAAACATCTTCTGTCAATATATCTTGTTTCTGACTCTTTTCCTTTGTCTTGCATGTTGACTCCACCAACACATTCCCCAAAAACAGAGGTAGTATAGGGTTCATTCTTTACTTTGGTGACCCGTACTAAACCTCCCTCTCTTTTGTGCAAATCAATTATTTATGTTAGGAAATAGGAAGAATGAATAAATGAAGTGGTATGGGTTAATCACATCACAATTAATCTCTCCTTAGTCTTTGAATCTGTGTCCACTTCTCTAGCTCATGAATTAAAATTTAAATTTTTACACTTTTTTTACATGAATTAAAATTAATAGTGACATTTACAAGAGGGGTAGAAAAAAGGGTTGTTACATACCCCATCCCCTTAAAGTAACATCATCCTCGGTTTTCTACTCATAGAACACAAAACACAATAGCGATTTTTATATATACACAACTCTTTACATTCATTTACAAAATAAACAAAAATGGGTAAGATACCCTCATCTAATCAGTTAATTCCCAAGTGGTTTAATTTGTTATAAAGTGCTTCCATTACACCTTGACCTACTTTATTACTTGATTCTAAAGCACGATTTTTCTCCAATCCAAAAAGAAAAATAATAAAAAATCCAAAAAGAGGGTAAAAAGTCATAAAAGAAAGATCAAAGGACTTAGAAAAATGTAGACCCCAAAAGAAAAAAGAGATAAAAATAAGACCTGAAAGCGAGCAAGTCCAAGTGCCACTACTTTAATTTTACTGCAAGAATAATGATTTTGTGCAGAGAGTCGATAAATGCCATAATCCATGATCAGTTAAACAGATTAATCTTAACTTTTCATGTTTTAGATAGTGAATAAAGATTTGTCGTACAGTTTAAACTTGACAAATTGGTAAATAGGTAGAGAATAATGAGGAGCTCAACAGTTTAAATTGAGCCCTCATATGAAATAAGGTAGACTTAGATAGTTTTATGCTTTGAAATAAAAATGTTTTAAGGTTGCAAACCTAAATGCACCTACAAAATGAAGAAAAAATGTTAGAAATAAAATTTGGGTAGGTAGAAAGGAGTGGAGCAATCATATAAACAAGGCATCATCGGGAAAAATCACTAATTTCCCCCCCTTATAGGTATTCAGTATTCTAAACTTTCAGTCAAAGAGGCTTAGAGCATTTCACTAACTTTTTTTGGGACCGAACCCAAGGCTTGATGACTGATAAGTTTAAAATATTGAATTCCTATCTTAAACTCTCATTCATCAACATTGACTCTTAATTCATACATCAAAACCCCTTTTTTCTAAGTAAAGGCACATTCTTACTTAGTAAAATTGTAACCCTAAAATAATTAATTTCATTCCCTTCAAAAAAAATTCATAAAACCCTCAAAATTACATTTATCCTAAGTATTAGTGAAATAATATAAAAAATGAGCAATGCTTTATTTTTCACATTTTACTTAGAGATAACATGTGTTTTTCCATTTCACTACCATTTTCATATTAACTTTTAACCTATGCTTATTAAATCCCTAATTTACCCTCACGTAGATATTAATCCCCCTATATCTAAATAACCCCCCAAAACCCACTATTATAAAGTTTAGACCATAGTTTATTATCCCCACGTGCATAAAATAAAAACCCCACCTATAAACCCTTTTGGTCTAAACCTATCTCTATTGAAATACCCCACCCTTATAGTTTTTAAACTATTCAAAAGGTTTGAAATTGTATAATATATAATAACCACGCCCCCGTATTTCAAACATTTTACAAAATTTATTAAAAGAAAAACATTACCCCTCTGCTATATTATTTAATGCCTAAGGGTTTAAACTTTATTAAAGCATAGTTTATAAAGCCTAAAATCATTCCCGCCGCATATAAAATCCTGGTCCCACTACTCTTATCCCGACGCAACTCCCGAATTAATCTCGACCCTTTGCTTTCAACTTCCAAATCCGACGATTCATATCTGATATCACGCAAAATAGATGCATGATCACCCAACCACCAAATCTGCACGAAATGGATGGTTTCACTATTCTCTCTCTCCTCCACGTGGAAAATTCATACTAGATCGCATTCGATCCATCCCAAACCACTTACCACTTATAACCAGTGCGATAACCGCCTATGGTTTTCTACCTCACGCTCCAAATCGCCTCTACTCTGATATGACATGTGTTCAATGTCGATACTATTTTAAGCCTAAAACATTATAAAAACTTCATATTGCATGCATTTGAACCATTTTTTGCATTATCTGTCGCTTTTCAAAGCTTTTTCGACTCAAAAATCGAGCGTCGTTACACCATTTTCACACTCAAAGAACCTAAAAGCCATTGAAATTGTTGCCAAGAACACTCAAAGCATCCAACTGACCTCCAAAAAACCTTCAATAGCCATCACAAAAGCCTGTTCGATGCCTCAGAAAACCTGTTTAAATACCTAATACTGCGAAAATAGGTATTCCTCAATAAAGTAACCTTCTCGTCATCAAAAAGAGCTATTTCTGTCAATACTGAACTTTGTGAAGCCTATTTCTCTACAGAAAGACCTTAATTATCTTCAAAGAGTGTATTTGTTGTAGAAACCCTTTGAAAGATTCAAATTATTTTACCAATGCTCAGAATCCTGAATTTTTACACTCAATTACTCAGTCCCAACAAAGTTAAACCTCGAAAGTCAAAATTCATTTCACAGGTCTTCCCAATTCATAAAAGCCATTATCCCTTCTTGCAGACCTCTGTTTCATTAACAATTTTTTTGATTTTTGCAAGTCATTAGCAAGAGGATAATTTGGATAAAATAATCTAAATACTAGTTAAAGGTATGTTTTACTCCAAAAACTTACAAGGAAATGAATTCAAAGGATTTTCCTTAAAATATTCCAGGCATCAGAGTTAAAGAACAGTCATCCTATGAAAGATAAAAGAGCATTTTAATGTAAAGATTAAAAGATGGCATTCATAATAGTCAAGGTGAAAGGAAAAACTCACAATAAAGGTTAAATTTTTATGTAAAGTAGGAATTCACAGTGAGAATGAAAATAAAATAGTCAAAGAGCATCAAAGTTAAAGTGTATCAGATGAAAGTCAGAGTGAAAGTCAAATTAGACAAAGTTACAGAGCAGTCAAGGAAAAACACTAGAAGTAAAACCAGAGGGAGTAAATGGTAAATAAAGATGAAAATACTTTCAAAAAAAATGAAGTTTATCCAAAGTGAAAGTAAAAACAGTTAAAAGAACAGTAAGGTTAAAAACATATGTATCTACAATTACCTCTTTCACTTTTTACATGTCTATTTTGGATTTATAAATACAAAGGTATCATTGGACCCTAAGTTTGCAATTGTTGGAGTAGAATGCACAAAGAAGGGAGACAGTTAGTGACTTGGATGCCTCATCATCAACTAAGAGTTGAGATCAAATTCGAATTCTCCTCTACGTCATCACCTATCCATAAAAAATAGTTCCAAATAGATGCATTATTTTTGAGTGTCCTTTACTTAAGTTCTATTTATGTAAAACAGTAGGAGATATTTGTAAACCAATCTTGATATTTTTTCAAGATATTCTAGTTTAGAATTTGTATAAAATATTCACTCTTTGAAGTATTTTGTGTGGAATAAATTTTTGGGATTGTTATATGCATTTCTTCTTGGACTTTATAGCTTTTTTGTGTCAAAACTTCGAGTAGCAGGCTAGATCAAAGCAAATTGGCATCATACTTCAAGATCCTTGTGATGAGCTATTTGGAGTGAAGTATTTTCTTCACTTTTCATTGTTTATTTTCTCGGTCACATGCATCCATTTATGTTTATGCTAAATCTGAATGTATAACTAGGAGTATTACTACAGGATATGTTAATAGCACCCTGTTTTTAACTAGTTATCATTTATATGTTTTCCTTTGATTTCTAGTGTAGGGAACCCTTAATTGCTCCCTCATTCGTTTCACCTCTCCTACTACTTCCCTTTTCCAAATTTAAGGATTCTTAAGTGACCTTTATCCTGATCATACCATCTCACAAAAAATTACTTTCCAAGATCTCCAAGGGTTATCTATCTTTCCCTGAAGACATTTGACCTTTTTTCCCTTGATCCTAGTCCCGTTAGCTTGATTTTGACTCCATAGCCCAATGGACAAATAGATTTCCCACTATCCATCATTTCAAGTGATTTTCCCCACCAAATCTATCAAAACAAAACCAAATTTGCACGTTCATAACTAGCCTAATATTCACAAATTAAAAAAAAGTTAAAATTTAAAGAGAAAGCCATCTATAAACCCTAGGAAGGCTATATCCCAGAGTTTGAAGTAGGTTTGTGGTTACCTCGATGAGTTCTCTCTTAAACCTGGAGAAATTACTGAGTGATAAAATAATGGCGACTCCACTGGGGATGACTAACATTTTCTTCAGAAATATTTTACAGGTTCAGATCTGATCTATGATGGTGGACAGTGATCAGAAATACAAAGGTTAAAATCATCCACCTGGTGACTCCATTGTCCAAGATCTAGAGCTTAAATTTTTAGAATAAACTCCATAACCAAATAATTCATATTCCAAATCATTAATGGTCATACAATATGACAGGGTTTGTGGCAAACCTTTCATCTCATGAGATTTTCAATGAATTCGGGATTGGTTATTAGAATTTCAGCTTGATGAGGATTTTCTAAAAGCTGTCATTCTTCTTTTGAAATCAAGAAAATATTCTCCTAAACTTAAAATATGTGTTCTTGAGTTATTTTCTGAAAAATATGAAAATGGCATTAAACTTTTTTATTCTCAAATTCAGTCTTATAATTTCCGAGATCCTAAAGAATTCTTGGAAAATCGTCCTTCTCCAAAGCAAGAGGAAATTGTAATACCTTTTGACTTACAGATTGAGGAAGATTATTCTTTCAAGCACAAGACTGAAGAAATAATTTCAGAGTTTAATATTAAGAATAAAACTAATCAATTGGTCATTGAAGGCCTAGAAGCACAAATCATACATTATGCTTTTGATAATCCTATAGAAAATTATATGGAGACTATTTTTAGCTCAAGTCTGCAAACATGTTTTATCTATGAGGATCAGATATATCAACAACTTCCATTGCACATCATATCTTTGATTATGAAGACACATGATCAAGTTATGCTTCCAAGTTTAATGACAAGCGGTCAAATTATCCATTCATTTCGACAACTACTTGACTGGCTCCATTGGCATTTTTGTATTACCTGATTCAAAAACATTATCAGTAGATTATTGTAGGTAGATGAGTGAAAATAAGCTCAAAATTTTGAGCATCTTTTCAGTTTTAGTTTTCAGCTAGTTTTGAAATAATTCACTAAGATTTGAAGCCAAGGAAAAGGCCCTCAGGTATTGATGATTCGGTAGTTTAGTTTGAAGGTTGCAACACCTTTTAGTCTCAGATCAGTTTTTAGTTTGCAGAAAAAGGTGTAAATTCAGTTCAAGAGTTTCAGTCACAGAGATTTTATAACAAAACATATGCATGTTTGGGATTGGCTCAAAGGATCAGGCTACTAGTCGACGGTGTTCTTGACATCTCACAAGGAGATACCATTCCCATGTGAAACCATTGTTAGGATCCTATAAATATAGGATTCATAGTTTTTGAATTGAATTTGATAATCTTGTAAATATGTGCATACCTCGCTTTCTGCAAAAAAATTTCCTATATTTTGAAAAAATGAAAAATAATAAAAAAACCAAAAAGAGGGTACAAAGTCCTAAAAGAAAGATCAAAGGACCTAGAAAAATGTAGACCCCGAAAGAAAAAATAGATAAAAATAAGACCTCAAAGTGTTCAAGTCCAAGTGCCACTACTTTACTTTTACTTCAAGAATAATGATTATGTGCAGAGTGCCAATAAATGCCATAATCCATGATCAATTAAACAGATTAATCTTAACTTTTCATGTTTTCAATTTCATGTTTTAGATCATGAATAAAGATTTTTCAAACAATTTAAAATTGACAAATCAGTAGATAGGTAGAGAATAATGAGGAGCTCAACAGTTTAATCTGAGCCATCAGAAGAAATAAGGTAGACTTAGATATTTTTATGCTTTGAAAGAAAAATGTTTTAAGGTTGAAAGCCTAAATGCACCTACAAAATGAAGAAAAAATGTTAGAAATAAAAGTTGGGTAGGTAGAAAGCAGTGGAGCAATCATATAAACAAGACATAATTGGGAAAAATCACTAATTTCCCCTCCCTTATAGGTATTCAATATTCTAAACTTTCTGTCAAAGAGGCTCAGAGCATTTCTCTAACTTTTTTTGGGACTGGACCCAAGGCTCGATGACTAATAAGTTAAAAATATTGAATTCCTATCTTAAACCCTCATTCATCAACATTGACTCTTCATTAATACATCAAAACCCCTTTTTCCTAAGTAAAGGCACATTCTTACTTAGTAAAATTGTAACCCTAAAATAATTAATTTCATTCCCTTCAAAAAAACATTCATAAAACCCTCAAAATTACATTTATCCTAAGTATTAGTGAAATAATATAAAAAATGAGCAATGCTTTATTTTTCACATTTTACTTAGAGATAACGTGTGTTTTTCCATTTCACTACCCTTTTCATATTAAATTTTAACCTATGTTTATTAAATCCCTAATTTACCCTCCCGTAGATATTAATTCCCCTGTATCTAAATAACCCCCAATAACCCACTATTATAAATTTTAGACCATAGTTTATTATCCCCACGTGCATAAAATAAAAACCCCGCCTATAAACCCTTTTGGTCTAAACCTATCTCTATTGAAATACCCCGCCCTTATAGTTTTTAAACTATTCAAAAGGTTTGAAACTATATAATATATAATAACCATGCCCGCGTATTTCAAACATTTTACAAAATGTTTTAAAGGAAAAACATTACCCCTCCGCTATATTATTTAATGCCTAAGGGTTTAAACTTTATTAAAGCATAGTTTATAAAGCCTAAAACCATTCCCACTGTATATAAAATCCTGGTCCCACTACTCTTATTCCAACACAACTCCTGAATTAATCTCGACCCTTCGCCTTCAACTTCCAGATCCGATGATTCATATCTGATATCGCACAGAATAGATGCATGATCACCCAACCACCAAATATGTGCGAAATGGATGGTTTCACTATTCTCTCTCTCCTCCACGTGGAAAATTCCTACTGGATCGTATTCGATCCATCCCAAACCACTTACCACTTATAACCAGTGCGATAATCGCCTATGGTTTTCTACCTCACGCTCCAAACCGCCTCTGCTTTGATATGACATGCGTTCAATGCCGATACTGTTTTAAGCCTGAAACATCATAAAAAATTCATATTGCATGCAGTTGAACCCTTTTTTTCATTATATGTCCCTTTTCAAAGATTTTCTGACTCAAAAATAGAGCGCCATTACACCATTTTCACACTCAAAGAACCTAAAATCCATTGAAATTTTTGCCAAGAACACTGAAAGTGTCCAATCGACCTCCAAAAAACCTTCAATAGCCATCACAAAAGCCTGTTCGATGCCTCAAAAGCCCTATTTCAAGACCTAATACCTGCGAAAATAGGTATTCCTCAAGAAAGTAACCTTCTCATCATCAAAAAGAGTTATTTCTATCAATATCGAACTTTGTGAAGCCTATTTCTCTACAGAAAGACCTTAATTACCTTCAAAGAGTGTATTTGTTGTAGAAACCCTTTGAAAGATTAAAATTTTTTTACCAATGCTCATAATCTCAAATTTTTACACTCAATTACTCAGTGCCAACAAAGTTAAACCTCGAAATTCAAAATTCATTTCACAGGTCTTCCTAATTCATCAAAGCCATTATCCCTTCTTGCAGGCCTCTGTTTCATTAACAAATTGTTTGATTTTTGTAGGTCATTAGCAAAAGGAGAATTTGGATAAAACAATCTAAATACTAGTTAAAGATATGTTTTACTCCAAGAACTTACAAGAATGAATTCAAAGGATTTTCCTTAAAATATTCCAGGCATCAGAGTTAAAGAACAGTCATCCTATGAAAGATAAAAGAGTATTTTAATGTAAAGATTAAAACAGGGCATTCATAATAGTGAGGGTAAAAGGAAAAACTCACAGTAAAGGTTAAAGTTCAAATTAAAGTAATAATTCACAATGACAGTGAAAATAAAATAGTCAACGAGCATCAAAGTTAAAGTGTATCAGATGAAAGTCATAGTGAAATTCAAATTAGACAAAGTTATAGAGCAGTCATGGTAAAATAGTAAAATAAAACCAGAGGCAGTAAATGGTAAATAAATATGAAAATAATTTCAAAAACAATGAATTTTATCCTAAGTGAAAGTAAAAACAGTTAAAAGAACAGTAAGGTTAAAAGATGAAAACAGAGCAAGAAGGGACATTTTTGCAGAAATTTCATGTTCAAGTCATAGTTTTGCAAAAAATATTGTGGACAATCCAAGATGAATTTTTCAAAACTAAATGAGTTTTATGTTTCTAAGATGTCCAACTACAAAAACCTCTCTCATGTTTCTAACAACCATTATGGGTTTGGAAATATTAAACAATATTTGAAAGCACTTTTTGCATAAAAATCATGTTAAGTCATCATTTTGCAGAGAATATTGTGGCCAATAAGAAATACATATTAAAAAAATAAAGGATTTTTTGGTTCCTAAGAGACCCATCTACAAACACCTATCTCACTTTTTTTAGGTATTACATAATGAGAGATACGTGCAC
The DNA here is from genome assembly GCA_034641835.2 of Pinus albicaulis. NCBI lineage: Eukaryota > Viridiplantae > Streptophyta > Pinopsida > Pinales > Pinaceae > Pinus > Pinus albicaulis. The sequence continues at coordinate 816,738,492 of CM076584.1, forward strand.
ATATTTAAAGCCTAGTTTTGAGACTATGGAAAAATTTGTTTTACAGATCTTTTTGCAGAGCCTATTGTGAACAACTGGAGAATAATTTTAGGGAAATGAGAGAGTTTTATCTCCACAACATATTTATCTACAATAACCTCTTTCACTTTGTACATATCTATTTCGGATTGAGAAATACAAAAGTATCATTGGACCCCAAGTTTGGAGAATTGCTGGAGCAGAATGCACAAGGAAAGGAGACAGTTAGTGACTTGAATGCCTCATCATCAACTAAGAGTTGAGATCAAATTCGAATTCTCCTCTTTGTTATCACCTATCCATAAAAAATAGTTCCAAATAGATTCATTAGTTTTGAGTGACCTTTATTTAATTTCTATTTATGTAAAACAGTTGGAGATATTTGTAAAACAATCTTGATATTTTTTCAAGATATTCTAGTTTGGAATTTATATAAATACTTCACTCTTTGAAGTATTTTGTGTGGAATAAAAATTTTGGGATTTTTATAGGCATTTATTCTTGGACTTTAAAGCTTTTTTGTGTCAAAACTTCGAGTAGCAGGCTGGATCAAAGCAAATTAGCACCATACTTCAGGATCCTTGTGATGAGCTATTTGGAGTGAAGTATTTTCTTCACTTGTCATTATTTCTTTTCTCTATCACATGCATCCATTTATGTTTATTCTAAATCTAAATGTATAACTAGGAGTATTACTACTATATATGATAATAGCACCCTATTTTTAACTATTTATCATTTATATTTTTTCCTCTGATTTCCAGTGTAGGGAACCCTTAATTGCTCCCTCATTCATTTGGCCTCTCCTAATACTTCCATTTTACGGATTTAAGTATTCTTAAGTGCCCTTTATCCTGATCATACCATATCACAAAAACAAATTTCCGAGATCTCCAAGGGTTATCTATCTTGCTCTGAAGACATTTGACCTTTTTTCCCTTGATCCTAGTCTTGTTAGCTTGATTTTGACTCCATAGCCCAACGGACAAATAGATTTCCCGCTATCCATCATTTCAAGTTATTTTTCCCACCAAATATATCAAAACAAAACCAAAGCTGCACTTTTATAACTAGCCTAATATTCACAAATTAAAAAAAAAAAAAAAATTTAAAGAGAGAGCCCTCTCTGAACCCTAGGAAGGCTAGATCCTAGAGTTTGAAGTAGGTTTGTGGTTACCTCGGTGAGTTCTCTCTTGAACCTGGAGAAATTATTGAGTGATAACATAACATATCATATATAATTTCCACTCTATTCATAGGATCATCCTAGCTAAAGGGTGTGTTGCATTTTCTACCATAAAAATACTCAAAAGGAATCATATTCACTAATTATTGTTGCCCATTCTTGTAGAAAAACTCTACCAAGGGTAGAAACGCTTCCAATTTTTTGTGTTGATGCATTATATACATTATTAGAATGTCTTCTAACACCCTATTTTCTCTTTCATTATCTCCATTTGTTTAAGCATGACACATTGTACTAAACATTAACTATATCCCAAAACTAGCAAACAACACTTTCCAATACGTTGAGGTGAAATTGGCATCCTAATACAAAATTATCATTTTGGGTATACCATGCAATCTAAATATCTATTACATGAAAATATATGAAATTTAAATTCCCTTGTGGGTGTATTTGACAGCTATAAACTGATTTTCCTTATGCAGCCTATCCACTACCATCATTATAGCATCGTGGTGTTTAGATATTTTTGGAAATTCTATAATGAATTCCATGGAGATGACTTCCCACTTCCACTCAGGAATGGGGATCCACTCTAGAAATCCCACATGATGCATGAACTTCACATTAAATTTATGAAATTACAAGAACCTGGGAATAAATTCATCAACTTCCTTTTTCAGATACATCCAATAGTACATCTTTTTCAGAATTTGTATCATTTTTTATTATTAGGATGATCTGAATATGGTATTTTGTGAAATTTGTATAAGGTAGGCTTCTTTAACTTCTCCATGCAAAATACATATCATATGTCCTTGAATTTAAACATACCATCATCCATGAGTGAGCAAGTCTTACTTAATACTTCTTCTGGATCTTACTACAAGTGTTCCTTCACATGATGATAATTCTCATCTCGAATTAAAGCATCTTTTATCCCATCTTTGATATCAACTTATCAAGTACATATGGCTACAAAATGTGCCACTTGCAAGCTTCTACTAAGTGCACTTTCTATTTTGTTCTCTTTTCCCCTGATGTATTTTATTTCAAATTCAAATTCATTGATCAAGGCTAGCCACCTACCTAGTCTCGCATTCAACTTGGTCTAGTCAAATAAATATCTCATCCCTCCATGATATGAAATTAAAATAAACTTTATTCCATGTAGGTAATGCCTCCACATTTTTAATGCATGTACCATTATGCAAACTCCAATTCATGAGTGACATAATTCCTCTTATGCTCACTTAATTTTATCAATTCATATAATATCACGTGTTATTCTTGAATTATTACTCCACAAAGCCCTTACTTTCAAGCGTCTGTGAAAAAAAAAAGATCCTTTTCTGGATCATATATTCTCAGTATAGGAGCATGTGTGACCAAGTGTTTTAATTGTTCAAAATTGGATGCACAATTTGATTTCCAGTGGAATTTAACCCCTTTCCTCTACAATGTTGTGATTGTATTCCCAATATTTAAAGAAATTTGAATGAACCTTCAATAATATCCAGTCAATCCCTTGAATTATCTAAGTTTTGCAACATTTCAAGGATTAGGCCACTCCATTATGGCCTTGATATTCTTAGGATCTACTACCACTCCTTCCTTCGAAACAATATGTCTCAAGCATCGAACTTGTGATTAGAAGAAATCATGTTTGTTGAGTTTGGCATAGAACTTTTCTCTCTTGGAAATTGCAGTATCGCTTTCAAATGTTCTTCGTGCTCTTCCTTCGTTTTAGATTAAACCAAAATGTAATTTACAAATAACAACACAAACTTTTCTAAATATGTACTAAGGATAGTGTTCATCAAACACATAAATTTTTTTTGAACATTTTAAGTCTAAATGACACCATCAAAAATTCATAATTTTCATATCTAGTTCTACAAGTTGTCTTCTAGATGTTAGCATAAATTCTTAACGCAAGTGTACGAAAAGAGACTACTCTAGTTGTGTGTGAAAAACAACCCTAATAATATAAATGGTCTCTTAACTCTTTAGATCTTCCAGGAATAGTTAGAACAAATGCTACAAAAAACCAGATCTATGTAGTAAAAGCAATTAAACAGTGAAAATAAATAGTAATTGCTCCATGCATCCAACAGACAAGACAAGATGTAAAGAATTTTTTCATATATTATTACACCTAGTGAAGGGAACAAATAAGTGCTACCAGTCCCCCTCAATGGGATGGCTTCTTGGTTGTCCTCAATGCTTTAGTTCCCAGAGTTTCTCTCGTTCAATGGTGCAGAAAACCCAAAATGTATATTGAACTCAAGTGGGAGCTCAAGAAGCAAAAGAAAATAGTAGCAACAATGAGAATGATCAAAATGCGACAATGAAAAGGATCAAAGTGAAGAATGAATGGAAAAACCTTCCTAATTATAACAAAATATTGAGTTATCCTTGATAATGGTGAATAATAAACTATTATTAGCCAAGATCTAGATCCTACCGCTTGGAATATTTTATTATATTTTTTTGAAGAGAAAAAGTATTTAAATTGGTTAAATACATTTATTTAGAAATAATAAAAAAATAAATGAATTATTTATCATTTCAAGAATGTGGTTAAGGAATAATAAACAAATAATGATTTGTTTAATTATTCCTAGGTGATTTAGTCAAATTTAACAAGGACTAATAGCTAAATAATGATTTAATTAATTATTCCTAGAGAAAAATAATATAAATAATGATTTATCTAATTATTTCTCATAATTGGGTTAAAAATGACCAAGAATATTATTTAAACAGTGGTTTAATCAATTATTCCTAGAGGAAAATCAAATAAATAAGGATTTATTTAATTATTCCTCATAGGTTTTCTTGTTTAAATGAGAAATAACTTAATAAAATATGGTTTATTAAATTACTTCTTTAAGTGAAAGAAAGTTTACTATGGTAAAATTGGACTTGCATGGTGTACTTCGATCCGTCTAAGTGTAAATGGTTAGTTGACCAATTTTTGGTGATAATAGATGTCCCTCCAATGTGCGAGCATTAGGACCTAATCATATGAATGAAGTTCATTGTAAGAACACAATCACTATACACCAAACGGGAGTCAGAGAGAGAGAGATACAAAGATGAAGTGAAGCGAGAGAGGACAATAACTGAGGGGGAAATACCTATAAAGTGATATAAGTCTCCATTTATGTTGGAGTACATGTTCTCAATAAGGTGGGGGGAGGCATACATATGCCCGTCGAGATGACAAAGTACAAAGAATGATCATGGGATCAGCAATATGAGAGTGAGAACTAAATTACATGATAAATGGTACATGGCATGCTGGCATAAATGGTCCAGACAAAAATATAATGGATCCCACATACATATTGCACCTAGAGAAACATGAGAAAGGACTGAATACAATAATATTTCAGTACACAAGACATAATAAGAACCAAAGAAGCCTTGTTGAACAGGAAAGGGCTATGAAAATATGAATTGATCATCTGAATGATGTATGCATTCTATGGGCGCTGCAAGCAGCTGAAACTGAACCCATCAAATATATGGAGTTGCATCTGAGGCTGTAGCATAATCTAAGGTCAAACGGGCATGTGGGGGGCTACCTAAAGGGCCACCCTCTCATGAGGTCTGAAACATCTCACACACACCCGGGAATCACTTGTACAATATGTTGGATCACTGGACCATCAAGTATATGAATCTCAATCATGCAATAATGAGTTGAAGTGGAATGTATGAGAAACAACCAAGTCAAAAGGAAATCATGATTCCCTTTGCCTGATCTAAGGCACCGAACAAGAATGGTAGCTGGAACAAAGGTACACAATCCTCTAGACCTTTCTTCTAGAAGGAATTTTTTGATGTCGACAAAAGCAGGTCTATCATAGGTGAGGAATCATGAATCCTCAACTAAGGCATGAGGGATCATTGTAAAGTGACTGATGGACTGACACTAGGGATGATGATGGAATAGGAGATATTGAGTAGCGAACGGGCGACTTCCCTTGTCAGAGCATAAAAATCATGTATGACCTGGCAATGACTGAATCAACTCTGGAGGGAATGAGGGACAGTATAAATAGAGGCCAAAATGGGTAACACGTGATGAATGTGATGCAAATATGGATGGAAGACTGTAACGCGAGATAAAGGGACTCTGGACAGACTCCATGAATGTGATGATGACTCAACTCGGATGCTCTGAACAAGGGTGACTCGATGATGCTTCCACACAAGATAGGCCCATGAGGAACCAAGAAAACATGAGCAAAAAATGGTTACTCATGACGAAAATCAGCACAGGATTTCACAAGTATGAAGGCAAAGTGGTGCCCTAAGTACAAGCAGTGAAAGTGTTGTGAAACCAGCTCCAAAAATAGAAGAAAAGAGATATCAACGCCTTCAAAAAAAGCCACTTCTAGGGGGAAACCTCCAATACATTACATGAATGAAAAATTCTTGGATGATACAAATGACCAAAACCTCCTTCTATATATAGGAGTCCATGGGGCCAAAATATAATCCTAGTGGGGCCACAATGTAATCCTAGACGACCTAACAATAATAATGTAAGGGCACAATAATAACAATATGGGGGTTATAGGGGTACAACAATAACAATAAGGGGGGATACACTAACATAATAAGGGGCTACACTATTAATATAGGGACTTAACATGCCCCTCTCCTCCAAACAAGTGTTGTCCTCAACGCTTGATTATTTCCTAATTCTTTTGTATAAAATTTTCATCCTCCCATGTGCAATATTCTACAGGAAATTTCTTCCACTTGCTGAGATACTCTGAAATTGTTTGTACTACTTCAGAACATCATTCAATGTGATGTTGATCTTCCTATTCTTTCATTAGATTCTGCACCAAAGTTAGGTTATCCTTTGAGAGTTGGAGAACTTGTTGTTGATGCTCGATGTGATCTTCCACTAATTTATCATCCATATTAGCTATATTATTTGATGCTTAAAATCGTCCAAATTAGCCTCCATTTCTTCTTTTAAACCATCTATGTCATCTTCTGTTTCTCTTCGTAAGATCGAAATTTGTTGCACTTGGTACGTAATTTTGATATCTCATACTACAATTCTTCCTCTTCATGCGTCATAGTTTAGCTTTTCGAGGGCTTAATGGGTATGGAATCATCTTTTGGGGCCATTTTAGAATCCAATATCTATTCTACAATATGCCCTTGGAATCAATTCAACTTGATTCTTCAAACAAGACTTATGCAATTCGGAAAAAAATTACACACCTTTTACTTGCTTTTGAGGAGCTCGATATTGAAGCTGAATTATCTCTATGATTTCAGTTCTTTAATATCTGAAATTCAGCCCTGAAGTAGCCCTCTGAAGCATATTTTGAATACCATAGGTCTAACCTGGTTTGGATTCTTCAAGGCAAACTTATGTCCAATCTACCACAATGACCTAATTATGGACTGGTTCAGTAGATCGAACTTGTACAACTTGCCACATGTCACTATTTGCTCCTTTTGCTCTAAAATTTATATAGAGAAAAATACAGTCTATTTATTTACAGAAACTTTTTACAGAATTCCAATCTGATGCTCAAAGAGAGAGTTATGAATATTTTCCCACGATCACCTCTTTGAGATGAAATTCAGGAGCCTGCAAAAGACCTAACTCCCACATACCATATCTCTAAAAATATTGTGAACCAAGCTCTAAAATTTTTCGAAGACGTTCCTCATGATTTCTTCTTCACTCCCTAAAAATTTTAGCTTCAACCTTCATATAAAAATAAAGTTATACCGAAAATTAAATGCCACGATGACCGTTTGGTGCAAATGAACCCCAGAGTCCAAAGCTCTGATACCAAATGTTGTGAAACCAGCTCCAAAAATAGAAGAAAAGAGATATCAACGCCTTAGAAATAAGCCACTTCGAGGGGGAAACCTCCATTACATTACATGAATGAACAATTCTTGGATGATACAAATGACCAAAACCTCCTTCTATATATAGGAGTCCATGGGGCCACAATATAATCCTAGTGGGGCCACAATGTAATCCTAGCCGACCTAACAATAATAATCTAAGGGCACAATGATAACAATATGGGGGTTACAAGGGTACAACAATAACAATAAGGGGGGCTACACCAACATAATAAGGGACTACACTATTAATATAGGGACTTAACAGCAAGTGAAGGAATTCGATTTTAAGAGGCGGTAAGTGACCTTTCTTGGAAAATAAGCTTCCTGTTGATGTGTCAAACTACCAAAAAAAAAATAATATCCATTATAGTTCTCGGTGAGAGATTTCCAATGGTGTTTACGGTTCGTCAAACTGAGCTACAGTTTGGTCGTAATTGGAAAAGAAAAATTTAGGGTTTTTCCTTTAAAAGGGTGATTTCACTCCAATTTAATTCATTTTCTAAGTGATTTCTAGTGAATTTGGAGAAGATAATAAGGCCCTAAATCTTATTGTTATCATAGTGAATAAAATTACCATTGGAATTAGGATCCTTCAGTGGCAGGTAGGTGGCCTAATCTTACACTAAATTTTTGTTAGTTTAGTTTTTCAGATTAGGTTCCCGGGGCTCCGTGGGAAACCCCTTCCCCTTCTCATGGAAGTCTCACACTATTCAAGCTCTAAAATGAAACCTGGCTCGTAGTATTAATTGGGAAAAACTACGATCTCGCACTTTTAGGGCAGGAAAAGTGCGAGTTGGAGTTGGAGGCAAGTTTTGTCTGCTGGTTTGGTGAGGGCCAGGGTTAGCAGAGTTTTGATGTGGTTGTCTTATTTCTGAGCTAAAAAAATGATGGTGTTATGCAGGTATGGCAGAATTGAATATCAAATAGCATGAGAGAGATTTGAATTCTCTTCGAGCCAAGATCCAAGGGGATCAAGTGGTACGAGGAGAAATTGCTATATATGGGGTTCTCAAGTTGGTTGAGAACCCACTAATGAGGGCAGGTGAGCCCCTACTATCGAGAATAGTGAGCTATTGAGATTAGGACCAGGATTCCTTTATGGTGTAGGGGCACAGGATCGAGCTTACCATACAGGACATTTCTTTTTTTATTGGATTCCCACCACTAGCGGTGGTGGGAAACATATATCTAGTTTTACCGCGTGGGCAGAATATATCAGAGTTCATGGAGTGCCATTGTAGACTAGATGCTCATGTTAAGGGTACGACCATTCTGATCAGTGATCTAGAGCAGCTAGAGACATGGGTTGTCACCGCAGTGGTACTGAGAATCCTAGGAAACCAGGCATTCTATCACATCACTAAGGGGCAGATGGTGTTGGTAGAGAGTGTTTTGAGAAGGACCTACTATGGGTGGGCCCATATGATGTTGTCATCAGTGAAACAAAAATTTTTGCTATGAAAGTGGAAGGTGAACCACGATTGTAATTTTTATAGGGTATTGTGCTTGTTCTTCTTTGAGAAGATCCCCACAATCCGACAGACAGAGTCCCAGAAATCAGAGATGATGAAACTCATCATGGAGCAGACTTCTTAGCTAAAGAAAATGGAAAATGAGATGTAGAAAATGATCAAAGAAAAATATCAAGCTGCGAAAACATCTATTTCCGCTTTAGAAGTTGTACCCCTTCAATTCATTCCTACATCAACAACTTCTACATCTAACACAGGAGATTTTGTAGATCAATTAGAAAAATTGATGGAGAATATGTCACTACAATCAAAAGAAATTATAAGACTGTAGGCTCAAACAAAATTTTTCAAGACCAGATGGGAAGGACTTAGACTGCCCATGCAATAGAATTATAGAGAATTCAAAATCAGATAGAAAAATTAAATAATTCTGAAAGGGAATCCTCCATTGGAAATACCCTAGGTCAAGCTAAATAAATTTTATGGACCAGCATTATTGAATCTGTGAATGAAATTTGGCCATATATTCAGATTATTTTTTAGCAAAAATAATTGATTGAGAAAGATAATAAGGCCATTTCCAATATAATGAAGAGCTGGGAGATATGTCTGATACAGCCAACAAAATCATTAAGTTTCTGAATTCCAAAAACTGATATGAACTTGATGTGTTGAACCCTTAGTTAAACAGAGAGGGGGGGGGGGGTGAATCAGTTTAACACATTCATGGACTTTTAAAACTTTTTCATTAATACTTGTTTACACCTTCATTTCATGTTCAACTTAACATGTGAGTAATCTTAGAATGTGAGCAGCAAGCATTAATATAAAGTAACAGTAGACTTAATATGAGAGCATCAGGTATTAAGCAGATGATATAAACCAGATCAACACATAAACATCATGCACAGAGACACCAGATATAAGTGGAAACCCATAAAGGGATAAAACCACATATTATTATTGTTTTGATGCAAATGCAAGCTCCAACTCCCTCTCACCACTGATTTTCTGTAGGCACCAACCTACAGGAGGCTCCTACCTCAATTCTGCAAGCTACAACTTGCAAGGAAGCTCCAACTCCCATCAATTTTCTGCAGGCACCAACCTAAAAGAGGCTTCAACCTCAGTCAGCTACAACTGAAATTTTATCAAGCTACAACTTGATGTGGAAGCACCAACTCCCATCTATTTTCTACAGGCACAAACCTACAGGAGGCTCCAACCTCAGTCAGCTACAACTGACATTTTATCAAGCTACAACTTGATGTGGAAGCACCAACTCCCATCTATTTTCTGCAGGCACCAACCTGCAAGAGGCTCCTACCTCAGTCAGCTACAACTGACATCTATCAAGCTACAACTTGATAGGGAAGCTCCAAATTCCTTACTCTTTCAAAAGAGAAACACTTGCTGATCTACCTTGGATATCAACTTTGTTATGTTCCATCTGCTCTGATGTTCATCTATTCTCATATCTGCCCTGTATCATCTCTGCATCTTCTCAGATTCTCTATCAACTTCTCCTTATTCTCTGCTCAGATCCTCCTTCTTCTCTGCTCAGCTCCTCTTTCTTCTCTACCTCACTGCTTCATTTCTACATTCTCTTCATTCACTCTCTCTAACCTACCTTTGCATATCAAGATGATATTACTGATAGAGAATTCTTGATGACTGTTTGAATTCCTCAAGGAATTCGAAATGAATATCCATACCTCTTAGTCTTCTACCTTCTCATTTATTTTCAGCTCACTCAGAAAAATATAACTGTAGGTACTAACTTTAATATTACAGTGGGAATTTTGTTCTCTTCCGGATACTTGCCAATGCATCACAACAATATAAATTAAAATCATTTACATTCAATTACAATGCAAACTCTAGCTCACTTATTCAGCCTCTTGGCTTGCTGTGCATTTTTCTTTTCTTTGACTGTCTTTGTCCCTTTCGGCTCTGTTTGTTTCCTTATTCACTGTCATAGAGTAACGGCCATCTGTCATGCATATGTAATTGTGCTTTTTATATCAAGCCAATTGATTCTCGGCACAATAATAAAATGACGTTTTTATATGTGCACTACCGCGATGTAACTACAGTGCCTTTTATATATAACACAACTTCAGTTATCGGCAAAATTATAATAAGTTTTAACATACAAACTGCCTTTTTAATACAACTTAAATCAACTCTCGGTGTAATAGTAAAATCCTATTTAACATATAAAATTCCCTTTCAGGCCCACCATCCGAACTTTTCTTATTCTCCGTTGTGATGAGCCTCATCCAAAGATTTCCGATTGCGATTAGGTCTTTTGCGATAGTTGTGATGCGATTAATCGCAATCGCAGCTTTCAATACTATGCTCCGATGTTCTTCCCTTACTCTGATGCAATTGATACATTTTTTATTGTTCTGATGCGATTGATCGCAATTGTATTCTTCCGATTGCGATTGGTACCTTTGCGATTGTTCTGATGCGATTAATCGCAATAGTATTTTTTCGATTGAAATTGGTACCTTTGCGATTGTTCCGATGCGATTGATCGCAATCGCATCCTTAAATGATATGGTTCGATGTTCCACTTTAACTCCAATGCGATTGGCATACCTTTAAGCCGGACTTTAAACACACTTGAGTCACCATGTATAATGAATCGGGTCCGGAACTCAATCGCGATCGAAACTTTTCTTAACAAGTTTCGATGCCATAAGTCTCTCTGATGTGATTGGCATACCTTTAAGCCGGAATTTAAACACACTTGAGTCACCGTGTATAATTAATCGGGTCTGGAACTCAATTGTGATCGGAACTTTTCTTAACAAGTTCTGATGCCATAAGTCTCTCCGATGCGATTATATGAGGGTCCCACAATATAAGATTCTGTTTGTATTTATATATTTCACACGATGCATCATACCCTGCCTTTATATATTGTGCACCATATGAATATCTATGGTTTGGACCTTTGCATATAAGGCGCAACATAAATGAGGCACTGCATATATATAAGCTTTATGTTTCCGCTTTAATGTATCCTCCAGCTGGGTAATGATTCTCGGAATAAGTTTTATATATATCTTTCGGCTTGGGTTATGATTCTCAGAATAATATATATCCACCTGCCTAGGTTACAATTCCCAGAATAAGGTTTATATATATGTGTGTGTGTGTGTGTGTGTGTGTGTGTGTGTGTGTTTATATATATACTTTGTCGCTTGGGTTAAGGTTCCCGGAATATTGTGTATCCTCCCGCCTGGGTTACAGTTCCCGGAATTGTGTTTATGTATCCTCCGACTGGGGTAATGATTCTCGGAATAACGGCTTTGTCTCTATCTCTTCCTTTCTGTGATAACGGCACTGCCTCTGCCTCTGCCTTTGTCTTTCTTCTTCTTCCTTCGCTGCTTCTGCTTCTGCCTTCGTTGTTTCTGCTTCTACCTTCGTTGTACCTCTGCTACTCGACCTCTGCCTCTACTGCATGACCGTTTCATCTCTTCCTCTGTATTTATTGCTTCTGCCTATGCTGCTCTCCGTAAATATTACCTGTTGTCTTCTGTTGATGTTCTTTGCTTGTCTCTACATCTGCTGCCTCCTTTGCCATCAATGACAATATTTCCAACAGTCTCCCCCTTTGGCATTGATGGCAATACACTTCCTCTGCTTGCCTTTTAGAAGCCCCTTTTTTCTTTTCCTCCCCCTTTGACATCAATGGCAAAGGGTTGCACATTTCTCAGTGTAGATTATGTGTTTGCATTTCTTCTCTCTAATTTGTGTTTAGATCTTCTTCTTCTGAATTTGTACCCTGCTGCTCCAAACTGGTGTAAAAGAGTTTTTGAGAGAACACTTTTGGGGATTATTGAACTTGTCTATACACATTAAGTCGATACCATTCCGAAGCATAGACTCCTTGCACTTGTATAGAGAGTAGGTGATGATAGCCATATATAATCAGACTTTTATAATAAGAGATTCATTATTGGATCAAGGCTTAAAGATTGTGAATGCTCCAAGTGACATATCAGGCTTGCTTCAACTATACTTCAGTCTATATCTAATGTAGTGTGCCAATATATTTTTGTTGAGGAAGACTGTAGATGGGATAAGTCTTCTTCTGCAATACACATCTGTAGACAACATCTGTTCAATTGTTATGATGCCAATATATCTTTTGTTGCTGTGGTTCACGTGTACTACCTGTTGTTTGTAATCTGAGCTACACTGCTAACAAGGATGATACACTTAAAGACTGAAAGGTACTTGTTGTTGTTGTGACCAATGAATCAAACTGGAGTTTACAACTTATTGTGAGATTAGGAAATATCTTTCAATATAATAGACCAAATGACTTTTACTTCTTGCACACTGTACTTTCAAAACAAATCCTTCAATGTATTGGTCAGTCTTATTTATCAATCATGCAGTTTTATTTATGACATGAGGAGGTATGTATGTCAATGATAAATATCTCTTTAAAGGTGGATTACCAGCAAATCCCTTGTGCTGAAGAAGGATTTAGATGAATAAAAAACTTTTGAGCTTCAAATGGTAATCACAACTAGTCCTTTATGCTTCAAATACTTTGACTGTTCTATCAGGATGATCTTCCACAGAAGCATATTGAAGATGTTTAATTTAAAAGTCAGCAAATAGACTTCACACAGTGTTATGAGTGATCTTAAGAGAAGAGGCTTGATATGTATATGTACTGACTTCAGGAAGGCATCCCAAAAAAAAATTGTTTCAATGCTCAATATCATGTTTCCATAGTAAAAAAAATGTTGATCATTTAGCCTTTTCATTGACCCTTTTATGTTGGATATACTCTTTCCATAACCTTTGATCCTGAGGACCTGTACCTTATCGCTGCTCCATGATAACACTTGAAATTCTATTGATAGACATGTTGCCTGCTCCAAGTACCAAATGATATTACCTTGATAAAATATGCAGATATTTCACTTTAGCTTGCACATTTACCCATAATTTAAGACATCCTTCATAAATTCTTCTATTGAGCTTTCCACTGTTCACATTAACAGTGATCAATATCCTTAATCTGATCTTATCATTATTTAACCTTTTTCTTAGTCTGTCATTCTGGTTTAAAAGAATGTCACTGCATTTTCTTTTCTTGGACTGCTCCAGAATCATTGCTGCTTTATATACACTTTCAACTGTTCTAACATTCAAATCTTCAGGAAGACATCTTCAATTTATTTTCTATGTATCTTCATGGGCTGATTACTCAAAGATTTATTACTCACTTAATTGCATTCCTCCAAGTGAACTTTTTGTAGATGATAGATGTAATGAACTAATGATAGGCACCTTTCTTACTCAACATTCTTAATGGGGTTCATTGTTAATTCTAGCAGTATGATGCATTCTGTGATCATCATTTAATGTGCTGATGTCTTCTTAGCTTACAAGTTCATTACTGATGTTTCCTCTATCATCATGGTTGCTTGTTGCTTTTTCTCCTTCTATCAATCTGTCAGCTATTGAATACTTCAAATAATCTTCTTGATCTCATAGTTGTTCTTATTACATGGAGCTCTTCTCAGACTGCTTTCATGGGGTCTATTTATAAATTTCTCTCCCCCCTGGGATGTTGCTTCATATATATTATTGGATGGATTTTTTCTTTGCTTCCTAGAGCAGCTCCCCCTGAGACTATGGAGGATTCATTATGTTATTGAGATAATAGGCTCCCCCTTTCTCTTTTCCTTCCATACTTTATTGGGGTTCTTCATAATGTTTGTATTTATTTTTTATTCATAGCTTTGTTTGATTTGATTAGATTCCATTCTTTGTCTAGAGTTCTTTAGTGTATATGGAAAATTACAGTCCTTTTCTTCGTGACCAAGCTTGAGCCATACATAACATCTTATTTTACCAAGGTATGTTTGAGCTGATGCACAATACTTTGTTCCCATTTTTTAATACATTTTACATTCAACATATTTATGTCCAAAATTATTGCATGCATAACAATAGCCATGGAAATGATTTGTGTACTTGGTGAAAGATTTTCCTTTCCATTTTCTTGCTTGAGGGATTCTTCTCTTTTGTTGCATCCTTTGCTGGTTGGACTGGGTTTGCTTTGTCTTACAATATGCTACAGTGTGTCCTGGTTTATGACAAGAGAAACATGTGCTATTTTTCATAGGAGGGAGGAACCTCCTTTGACATCTTCTGAATTTGTTCAATTCATCCTTAGGAGCATATGAGCCTTTAGCAATTGATTGTTTCATCTTCTCATTCTCTGTTCTTTCATGTTGCTGCTTGATTCTATTTGTTTCTCTGCAACTCATGTTCTTGTTGGCTTCTTGTTCTTTGCTGAGCTGTTTCACTGTTCTTTATATCTTTTACAAAAATGATTTTCTTGTTATCTTCTGCCTTGGACGTACTGGTTTCTCCTTCATATCCTATCCCAGCCTTTATGAGAGGAGACCTTTGAGCATTTAGAATTTGTTCCAGTTGTTCAGAGCTTTTCATTTGAGGAGTATTCATTAATAATTCTTTTTGGGCCTTTTTTAATTTCTTTCTCAGGCTCACTACTTCTTCTTCCAATTTTTCACATTCTAGGTTTTTCTCTCTCATTTGTTGCAGCAAAGTATCTTCTACTTTCCATGCTTCTTCAAGTTGAGTCTTCAGGCTAACAATCTCTTTCTTATCTCCATACTCTTTCTCATCACAAATTTGCACCAATGTCTTCAGGTCTTTGTTTTCATGCTTCAATCTTCCTATTTCAGTCAAGGCTGTGTCAAGTTTGGCTTTTTCTTCAGCTGCAATTTCTTCATGGTTCTCACTACCATTCACACTAGCATGTACCTCATTTGATTGAATATTTTCCTTTTGACCTGAATTTTTCTTTTTCTTAATTCTCTTCTCCTTCTTGACAATGCAATCCTCTGTGTCTAATCCATGCATGAAATGCAATCTGTCCTAGATTTCTTTTGCTGAATTTAAATCCATTATCAACTCAAAATCCTTATTATGAAGATTTTCATATATCACACACTTTGCCTTGGCATTCCGTTGTTGTTCTTGAAAAGATGGAGAGTCTGTGCAGTAACCATCACACACAAGCTTCCATACCTCAGGTTCATCAGCCATTAAACATGTTTTAACCTTATCTCTCCATTTAGGAAATTTTGTTGTATTTAGCACAGGTACATTTTGATATTCCATGATTCAACCAGATCTCCTTCAAGCTATTAAGCTTATACCAAAGGAACCTACTCTAATACAAATTTTTCAACCCTTAGTTAAACTGAGAGGGGGGGGTGAATAAGTTTAACACATTCATGGACTTTTAAAACTTTTTCATTAATACTTGTTTACACCTTCATTTCATGTTCAACTTAACATGTGAGTAATCTTATAATGTGAGCAGCAAGCATTAATATAAAGTAACAGTAGACTTAATATGAGAGCAGCAGGTATTAAGTAGATGATATAAACTAGATCAACACATAAACATCATGCACAGAGACACCAGATATAAGTGGAAACCCATAAAAGGAGAAAACCACATCTTATTATTGTTGTGATGCAAAGGCAAGCTCCAACTCCCTCTCACCACTGATTTTCTGTAGGCACCAACCTACAGGAGGCTCCAACCTCAATTCTGCAAGCTACAACTTGCAAGGAAGCTCCAACTCCCATCAATTCTCTGCAGGCACCAACCTACAGGAGGCTCCAACCTCAGTCAGCTACAACTGACATTTTATCAAGCTACAACTTGATGTGGAAGCACCAACTCCCATCTATTTTCTGCAGGCACCAACCTATAAGAGGCTCCAACCTCAGTCAGCTACAACTGACATTTTATCAAGCTACAACTTGATGTGGAAGCACCAAATCCCATCTATTTTCTACAGGCACCAACCTATAAGAGGCTCCTACCCCAACCGCCTAAAATCGACATCTATCAAGCTACAAATTGATAGGGAAGCTCCAACTTCCTTACTCTTTCAAAAGAGAAACACTTGCTGATTTACCTTGGATATCAGCTCTGTTCTGTTCCATATTCTCTGTTGTTAATAATTCTCATATCTGCCCTGTATCATCTCTGCATCTTCTCAGATTCTCTATCAGCTTCTCCTTCTTCTCTGCTTAGCTCCTCCTTCTTCTCTGCTCAACTCCTCTTTCTTCCCTACCTCACTGCTTCATTTTTGCATTCTCTTCAGACACTCTCTGTAACCTACCTTTGCATATCAAGATGATATTACTTATAGAGAATTCTTGATGACTGTTTGAATTCCTCAAGGAATTCGAAATGAATAGCCATACCTCTTAGTCTTCTACCTTCTCATTTCTTTTCAACTCACTCAGAAAAATATAACTGTAGATACTAAATTTAATATTACAGTGGGAATTGTGTTCTCTTCTGGAGACTTGCCAATGCATCACAACAATATAAATTAAAATCATTTACATTCAATTACAATGCAAACTCCAACTCTCTTATTCAGCCTCTTGGCTCACTGCGCATTTATTTTTTCTTTGACTGTGTCTTTGTCCCTTTCGGCTTTGTTTGTTTCCTTATTCACTGTCACAGAGTAACGGCAATCTGTCATGCATATGTAACTGTGTTTTTTATATCAGGCCAATTGATTCTCGGCACAATAATAAAATGACGTTTTGATATGTGCACTGTCGCGGTGTAACTACAGTGCCTTTTATATATAGCACAACTTTAGCTCTCGGCAAAATTATAATAAGTTTTAACATACAAACTGCCTTTTTAATACAAGTTAAATCAACTCTTGGCGTAATAGTAAGAGCCTGTTTAACATATAAAATTCCCTTTCGGGCCCACCATCCGAAATTTTCTTATTCTCCGTTGCGATGAGCCTCATCCAAAGATTTCTGATTGCGATTAGGTCTTTTACGATAGTTACGATGTGATTAATCGCAATCGCAGCTTTCAATACTATGCTCCGATGTTCTTCCCTTACTCCTATGGGATTGTTCCGATGCGATTGATCGCAATTGTATTCTTCCAATTGCGATTGGTACCTTTGCGATTGTTCAAATGCGATTAATCGCAATTGTATTTTTCCGATTGCAATTGGTACCTTTGCGATTGTTCCGATGCGATTGACCGCAATCGCATCCTTCAATGGTATGTTCCGATGTTCCGCTTTAACTCCAATGCGATTGGCATACCTTTAAGCCGGACTTTAAACACACTTGAGTCACCGTGTATAATGAATCGGGTTCGGAACTCAATCGCGATAGGAAATTTTCTTAACAAGTTCCGATGCCATAAGTCTCTCCGATGCGATTGGCATACCTTTAAGCTAGACTTTAAACAAACTTGAGTCACCGTGTATAATGAATTGGGTCTGGAACTCAATCGCGATCGAAACTTTTCTTAACAAGTTCCGATGCCATAAGTCTCTCCGATGCGATTATATGAGGGTCCCACAATATAATATTCTGTTTGTATTTATATATTGCACACGATGCATTGTACCCTGCCTTTATATATTGCGCACCATATGAATATCTATGGTTTGGACCTTTGCATATAAGGCGCAACATAAATGAGGCGCTGCATATATATAAGCTTTATGTTTCCACTTTAATGTATCCTCCAGCTGGGCAATGATTCTCGGAATAATATATATCCACCCGCCTGGGTTACGATTCCCGGAATAAGGTTTATATATATAAATATATATATATATATATATATATATATATAAACATATATATATATATATATACTTTTCCACTTGGGTTAAGGTTCCTGGAATATTATGTATCCTCCCGCCTGGGTTGCGGTTCCTGGAATTGTGTTTATGTATCCTCTGGCTGGGGTAATGATTCTCGGAATAACGGCTCTGTCTCTGCCTCTGCCTTTCTGCGATAACGGCTCTGCCTCTACCTCTGCCTTTGTCTTTCTGCTTCTGCCTTCGCTGCTTCTGCTTCTGCCTTCGTTGTTTCTGCTTCTGCCTTCATTGTACCTCTGCTACTCGACCTCTGCCTCTACTGCATGACAGTTTCATCTCTTCCTCTGTATTTTTTGCCTCTGCCTCTGCTGCTCTCTATAAATATTACCTGTTGTCTTTTGCTGCTATTCTTTGCCTATCTCTGCATCTGCTGCCTCCTTTGCCATCAATGACAATATTTCCAACATGATGATCTAGGATTACATGACAGGACAAAAAAAATCTTGGAAGTTAAAAAGTTTCCTAAAAAAATGAACTTAGTTAAACAACTTGAGGAAAAATGTAATGGGTTGGAAATTGTAGTGAGCAGGTTTTTTAATGAAATTGAGCCATTAAATAAGAGGGGACTACCTTATTTTTCTATTATAATGTATCCTCCAACTGGGTAATGATTCTCGGAATAAGTTTTTTATATATCTTTCGGCTTGGGTTATGATTCTCGGAATAATATATATCCACTAGCCTGGGTTACGATTCTCGGAATAAGGTTTATATATATATATATATATATGTGTGTGTGTGTGTGTGTGTGTTTATATATATACTTTTCCGCTTGGGTTAAGGTTCCTAGAATATTATCTATCCTCCCGCCTGGGTTACGGTTCCCAGAATTGTGTTTATGTATCCTCTGGTTGGGGTAATGATTCTCGGAATAACGGCTCTGTCTCTGCCTCTTCCTTTCTGTGATAATGGCTCTGCCTCTGCCTCTTCCTTTGTCTTTCTGCTTCTGCCTTCACTGCTTCTGCTTCTGCCTTCACTGTTTCTGCTTCTGCTTTCGTTGTACCTCTGCTACTTGACCTCTGCCTCTACTGCATGACCGTTTCATCTCTTCCTCTTTATTTTCTGCCTCTGCCTCTGCTACTCTTTATAAATATTACCTGTTGTCTTCTGCTGCTATTCTTTGCCTATCTCTGCATCTGTTGCCTCATTTTCCATCAATGACAATATTTCCAACATGATGATCTAGGAGTAAATGACATGACAAAAAAAATCTTGGAAGTTAAAAAGTTTCCTACAAAAATGAACTTAGTTAAACAACTTGAGGAAAAATGTAATGGGTTGGAAATTGTAGTGAGCAAGTTTTTTAACGAAATTCAGCCATTAACTAAGAGGGGACTACCTTCTTTTTCTGTTATCAATGAAAAACTGATAACTAGGAAAGATTATGTAAAGAATCTTAAATAAATTGCAAAGGATATAGCAAAATTTTCAAACATTAAAGGTGCTATGACAGGGAGATATTTTCTAGAAGCTATGAGTAATGAAATTTTCATTCATCATGAGATAAATCATATCTTTGTGGTAAAACGCACATTTTCTAGATATACAGAGGTATATTAGATCTATCAGAAGGACACAAAGATAAATATTCCCAATGAAGATCACTGGGATAATTTGTGTGAGTATCAGAAAGAGTAAAGACCAACTACAGCCAGCACAGAAAATAGATTAGATCATGAAACAATTGTTTCCTAGATTAAAGTGCCAGATGTCCAGATGTCTTTAATGATTCCACATTTTTTTGTCACATTGGTCAAATACTGTTTAATTAAAATATTTCATGTTTGATATGAAATTCTTTGTATAATTATTATAAATACTTCATGTATTCGAAGTATTCAGGGGTTGGACTCTGAACATTGTAATAATTTTCTATTGAGCATTGTACTGTTTTAGAGCTGTTGGTACATCAATAATAAGAATACCATTCACAGGATACTTGTGCTATATATTACTGGTGATTTTTTTCCTTTTGTGACAGTTGCTTTCATTGTTTCTCTTCACTATGTATCATTTTAATCTAATTTTAAAACAGAAATTAAAGAATAAGATTTTTTATATGAACACCTTATTTTTGTATCTATTTACAATATATACGTTTTCTTCTAAAGTTTGATTAAGAAATTCTTAAATTCTTAAATTCTTCTTAATCATTACTGAATCCACCATTGCTTCATTTCATAATTCATTTAGAATTGTAAGATCTAGTAATTGTAACTAGCTTTCCCTATGACTACTCTTTAAAAAATTTGATGCAACATCCAGTCTTTATCTGCCTCCATAGCCCAATGGAAAGGAATTAATTTAAACAGACTCACCAATCCAACCAATCAAACCAAACGATCCAACAAACAAACAAACAATCCAGCACTATCATAACTACCCTAATATCAACTTAGAAAACAAAGCTAAAGCATAAAGAGAGATCCCTCTCTGAAGCTGGCAGGGCTAGATCCCAGCTTTAAAATCAGTTTTGATGTTTTCCTATATAATTATTCTACCAATATTAAAATTATAGAGTGGTAATAGACTCATCATAGCCATAACAGGCACCGAAAATTCTCCATAGTGGGGAGGTAAAAATAGTATTTGACTAGAAGGGTAACGGCCTGACGGAATGGCTCCCAAATGCTTAAGGCTTGTGGGAACCGTTCCTGGTTGAAAAATATTGGGAGAGACACCAGTAGAAGGAGAAGGTCCTTGAGCAGATGGTCTTGATGGTTCTGTCGAGTGAACAACATCATATTGCGAAGGTGCTGGCTGCTGGCTAGTCAAATCGAGCTACTTTCAGCTAGCCCGAGATGCTTACAACATGCCAACACTCGATGAGCTAGGCTTAGTGATAAGAGTGGGGGGACCATGGAATGAACCGAGTAATTTGGAATATTTATAGACTCCTGGTGAAATATTGGTGATAGGTGCAACTGATTGGTTATCGGCCACTTACGATATGATGGACTCAGGGGAGGTTTGAGACTCTGTTTCGTAATATGTCAACTAATCAATGGTGATGATATTTCTATTAAGGGGAATCACATTTTACGGTGAACCGCAAATGAGAAAGCTAAAACTGCATAGTTGTAGCTATTCCCCAAGAGGATATTATAATCCAAGGGGCATAATTGACTTCTATGTTAATACAAACAGTCTTTCCCATAAGTGTGACTTGAAAATTGCGGAACATGCTAAGGGATTGAGAAGGGTGACCGTCCGAATGACGTAAAGTGATGGTGGACTTAGACAGATCAAGGGATCCAAGATTCTTACAAAAATATATGGACATAATACAAGTGGATGTGCGCTCATCAATGATACACCTCTAAACATGGGCATTACAGATCTTGACTGGTATTTGGAAGGTAACAAATGAAGGTAAAGGGGGATGTTCTGACTTGTCAGCGCCAAAGACGATCAAATGATCATATGAAGGATCCATAGCACCCAAAGAACTTAGTAGAGATTTTCATTTTAATGGGAACATCCGGAGGACTTCCAGCATTGACATGGCGGCAGGGGACTACGTCAAATCATCTACTATGTTGTAGGTGTGGGCGACTTTGGCAGAAACAACATTTCGGTGTAATGGCTGTTTGGGGATCTTGTGAATGACCTATGCCTTAGGCTAATGGATCTGTAAGGGAACATTTGGTGTCAAAATGGACATTATGGGTACTTTGGTTTGGGAATTTTTTGCAGATGTAGTAGGTTTCTTATAATATTGGCATGATCAAGTCTAAAGGTTGACATCAGCGGTATTGACCTCTTCATAATTTATCATGAGAATCTGGTAATCAAGGGTACTAGACTACGGGGTTTAGTGGTGGCCTAACCCATAGGTGGTTGGGCAGCAACATATCCTTGCTAAGGGAAAGGATTAGTGAACACAGTCATTTGAGTTGTTGTAGTGTTTGGAGGAAGCGACGCGGTGGGTTATTGTCCTCTAAACATTGCTTGGGCTTCCCATAGTTGGCACATATGGGGTAAAATGGGACAATCATTAGTATAATTTCCATGGACACCACAACATGAACAAGGTTTATTCGTATGAAGGGCCTTTTTCTTCTTGGGTTGATCGCCTTGTTGATGGTTTACAGTGTTAGGCATGTTCCCTTGGGGTGTGTTCGGTTGACTACCTTGGCGACCCTGGTTTCCCTGCACTTTTTGGTTTTGGTTGCCTTTCCCCTTGTTATTTTTCTTCGAATTAGGAGGATTAGTCACACTCTGCTAAGAATACATCTAACCTTGAGGAGGCAGTGTTTTTTGTGGCAGAGGTTGAGAAGGCACAGGAGGTTGGGGCACTAATGCCAGAGGGGTTGGAGTGTAAATAGGTAGAGCAACATTTGGCCCTTGCATCGACTGTTGTGGTTGGGAAAATTCATAAGGCATGCTTTGACTGGGATAGAAGTTTCCTGGAGGGGGATAAGTGTTGAAGGAATTGGTCCCCCCTGGGGGTAAACATAACTCATGTGAGGAGGAGAATATGTATGTGATAGATATCCAACGATACCGTCAGTGGCATGAGATTCCCCCAGTGTGTTGGCACCACCAAGTCTAGGAAGATCTAGTAAAATTGTATAAACATAACCAGATTGGGCGTAGATCAAGTCATATTTTAATATGACCTGGAGAGCTTCTTCCTCAAACTGAGGAAAATGAGATATAAAATATTTACTAATGGGGGCTAAGATAATTCTAAGAAACCAATCCATATACAAGATCGTTGAATTTAGGAGCTTTACATAAGCTCCTTCTTCTACGCCATTCTTGGAGATGGTTAGAAAGGTGGGTGGAAGAATATTGACAGAATGCGGTCAGAAACTCGGTATTGGTATCATAACGGAGGGTTAACTGGAAACATGACATAAACGCTTTAGAAGGAGTCACAAAAGTAGTATGAGATGCAGTAGACTAATCGAAATACCACTTTGTAGCTTCTCGAGTGAGCATACGTTGGAATAACCAAAGGAAAATGGAGTCATTGATGATGGAATTAGATGAACACCACATATGAATGTATAAGATATGATTAGTGGGATCCTCTCCATTGTTTCCTTCAAACTTAGGGATTTTGAAAGAAATCTTAGTTGGCATAGTTGTCCAGCTTGCATTGTCAAGTATGGGGTCATTGATTAACTAACTAAAATCGGGAAGGCTTAAACCTGTCATAAAAATTAGCAAGGGAGTAGTCGGAATGGTTCCAGTAATGGTTCCGCTATTAATAGATCTAGCATTAGGGCCAGGGACACCAGTAGCTTTAGGACTTACACCTGCATTGGCGCCTGGCATGGTGACTGTATGAGGGTGAGGAGGACCAAGGTCGGAATTAGAGGAAGAACCCGATGAACAAAAATCAGAGTCAGTATGGGGACTTGGCAGAGGAATAAATTAGAACCTACGAGGTGGATTAAGTCGTCCTAACAGAAACTGAGGTTGAAGGCCTTGGATTATGTGCAATAAATGTCATGGAGGTATAATGATGGCAAGTCACTAATGACACGAAAAGGTTGAAGTGTGATAAACAAATGATCTGTGAGGAAGATTGATTAATTATGATGTTTATGCCTTGGCTTGGCAGTGTAAACCAAGCGCTCTTCGCTTTAGGTGGGAGTGTGTGCAAGCCATGTCTTAATTTTAATTAAGCCTAGACAATTGTGTAAAGAAAGAAAAAAATGTTGAAGTACTATAAATAAAACTGAAATGACAATAAATTAAATAGCTAATCACACATAAATCCCAACCCAAAGAAGGCTCTAAAAAAATCAAATGAAAAGGGGGAGAAACTAACTCAAAAAACACAATAATGGACCAGAGATATAATGTCAAAGGGACAGGGATATAATGACTCTATAATGTTGGAAATGACACCAAAAACGGCAAGAAACCACAGGGGAATATTGTTGCAATAGATAAGGTTAAGGTGAAAAACCTAGGGCAAACAAAGAGACCCTAAGGCAACAACCAAAAAAAACTCAAGAAATACTTTTGGATGTAACAATAACCTATCTGAAAATATCTATAAAAAGGATGGATCGGACCCTAAAAAAATGGTTGAAAACACTGAAAATATTGGACTACCTACTCATAGTAACCCCTCCTAAAAAGGTGAAAGTGTATTGAAACCCTAGGGGGCTTGGTTATACTTCAAGGAGACAAACTGAGAATATCCAGACCTAAGACGGGCTGAAACAGAGGTCAAACAACCCAAAACAGTGCTCTCGGCAAACCTTGACAGTTGCAGAAAAAATTCAGAAAAAGATTCCAAATCGTAGTTTCTGACCTATGGACGGGTGAAATCACATTTTATGGGCAGAAAAGTGTGATTTCAAGGGGAAATCGCACTCTTTGGGATGAAAAGTGTGAGTTGTATTTCCTAGGTTCTTGTATGACGAGTTGCAGAAAAGTTGTTGTATCTAGCACGGTTGATACTTGTTACCTATGGAAAACACTAGAATACATCAGGAAGTTAGAATTTTGACTCAATTAGGGCATAAAAGTTAAACAACAACATCAAGAGACTGAAAACATCTGAAGAAAAACCCTTGTTGTTGAAGTTGATGGTCACGCAGGAATTTGAATTACAATAGTGGAGTCACCATTTGTTAGCATAAATTCTTAACGTGATTGTATGAAAATAGCCTACTTTAGTTGTGTGTGAAAAATAGCCCTAACAACAGAAATGGTTGCTTAACTCTTTAGATCTGCAGGGAATAGTTAGAACAAATGCTGCAAAAAACCAGAGCTATGCAATAAAAGCAGTTAAACATTAAATAAATGGTAATTGCTCCATGCATCTAACAGACAAGACAAGATTTAAAGAATGTTTTCATATATTATTACACCGGGTGAAGGGAAAAAATAAGTGTTACCGGTTTTTCTCAATGGGATGGGTTCTTCATTGTCCTCAATGCTTTAATTCCATAACTTTCTCTCTCTCAATGGTTCAGAAAACCCAAAATGCAAGTTGAACTCGAGTGGGAGCTCAAGAAGAAAAATAAAATAGTAGCAATAATGAGAATGATCAAAGGACGACAATGAAAAGGATAAAAGTGAAGAATGAATGGAAAAACCCTCCTATTCATAACAAAATATTGATTTATCCTCAATAATGGCAAATAATAAAATATTATTAACCAAGATCTAGATATAACCTCTTGGAATATTTTATTATATTTTATTGGAGGGAAAAGGTGTTTAAATTGGTTAAATACCTTTATTTAGAAATAATAAATAAGTAAATTTCTTATTTATCATTTCAAGGATGTGGTTAAGGAATAATAAACAAATAATGATTTGTTTAATTATTCCTAGGTGATTTAGTCAAATTTAACAAAGAATAATAACCAAATAATGATTTAATTAATTATTCCTAGAGAAAAATAAGATAAATAATTATTTATCTAATTATTTCTCATAATTGGATTAAGAATGACCAGGAATATTATTTAAACGGTGGTTTAATTAATTATTCCTAGAAAAAAAATCAAATAAATAAGGAATTATTTAACTATTCTTCATGGGGTTTCTTGTTTAAACCAAAAATAACTTAATAAAATATGGTTTATTAAATTATTTCTTATAGTGAAAGAAATTTTAACATGGTAAAATTGATCTTACATGGTGTACTTTTATCCATCTAAGTGTAAATGGTTAGATGACCAATTTTTGGTGTTAACACTATATATCTTCATCTTTAATCTATACCTGATGGTACCCAAACCTCAAGTCTATTTTTTAAAATACTTTTGCTCCTCTCAACTGATCAAACAAGTCATCTATCCTAGAAAAAGGATATGTGTTCTTTACTATGGATTTATTTAACTTCTTGTATTCAATGCACAACCATAGTGTGACACCCTTTTTCTTTGTAAATAATGTTAGATCTCCCTAGGGTGACATGTTGGGCCTGAAATATCTCATTTCTAACATTTCCTTCAAATGTAGTTTTTGCTCCACCATCTATGGTGTGCTTATGTGATACATATATTTTGAAATTAGTGTTGACCTTGGCAATAATTTGATTAAGAAATCATTTCTCTTGTTAGCAACAATATTGGTATTTCCTCTAGAAATATATCACTGAATTTTTTTAATATCATATGCTATTCCATCTTGTCTGTTAGCACTACAATTTTTCAAAAAAAATTCAAGGTCTAGTCGTCATTGTAAGGTGTGTCTTTGATCCTCTCTTGTCTCCTAACCTATGGTGGAGAGCCCTGGAGGGTTAAAATATATGAGTTTGTATCACTTTTTAACAAAATATAAAAAGAAATTTGAGTCCAATAGTTTGTTTATGTTATAGAGTCATTAGGGTAAAGTCTCTTTTAAATAGGACTTTTAACTGCTTTTAGTGGTTAAGGTCATGAGTTTAACTTGAAAAGTCTTATTCATTCACCATGATTTTCCAATCCGAGGTTAAAGGTAGAATATTAGAATCATCAGTTTTGTTAATAATAGCACATGAATAGTCGTCTTTTTCAAAAAGGTAGCAATTACCTGCAAAATTGGTACAAGGAGACAAAGGAAGCATTATTCAAGTGAAACAAACACTGCTTTTCGTATATTTAAGACATGTTAAAACAAGAGGTGTTTCTCACCTAAAAGGTGGTTATTTTTCATTGGAGGATACGTTAAAATTTTGGTTATTTGTTTGCTAAGTTTACGCAAATATGTTGCTACCCATTAAAGGATAAATGTATTAAAGTGCAATACGAGTAGAAATTATTAAAAAATATGATGGATTTCAGTGAAATGAGTTGGAAACATATTTAAATCATTTTTTTTTTTGTGACATTCCCTCTCACTGAGTATTAGGGCATGCAAAGATCTTCCTCCATTCACTCTTGTGACAGCTACAACAAAACGTTCTTATCCCCCAATTCAAAACAATTTGTTGACAAGTTCCAGCAAGTAGGGCTTCCTGGAGGGTATTTGTTCTTCATTTTATAGCTGTACATTAGTGGTTAGGTTAACTGTTAGCAATATGGGCAAAGGAGGTAACATGAACCATTCAAAGCCGGCTAACACCCATTTTGTTGACCATTGTGCTAAGTCTGAGTTCAAAGCAACATGTTGGTACCAGCTTTTAGGAAATTTTCAGGTGAAAATTTGGTAGTGGCTCAAGCATTTGCTGAGACATTTGATGGAGAAAAGGTTAGGATTGGGTCTCAAACCTCCAAGATCACCAAAACCATCATTGCAAGGGAAACTCAAACTTTAGCTATAGGTGAGTCCTGGCACAAGAATAACAAAACTCTGCTTAAAGCTTATTCGAATGTATATTTAAAGCCTAAGCATGAACATATTGGTTGGACTCCTACCATTCATATTTCATAATTTAAACCTGGGTGGTAGCATGCCATTACCATTTTACATCATTACATAACCTGTGAGGGTAGGTTTTCAACTGTCCATAAATACCAGATGAGGTTTCTATCCCATATCTCTGACTCCAAACCTATGAATCAACCTTTTTTCCTTCACGGATCTCTCTTATCAATGTTTCAAAAGATACAAAAAACACCAGGCTATTCTCTTTATAATCTCTATCATAGATGTTTGATTAAAATAATGGTATTTTATCAACTAAGAAAGAAAAGAACTACATGGGAGAATTTTTTAGCAGATGAGGGATTTAGCAGTATTCATTCAAGGAGAAAAGTAGGAAGGCCTAGAAAGGTAAAAACTCAGGAAGAGAAATCAAACCCTACCCCTATATTAACTTCATTAGAAGCTTGTCCATCTTCAATATTATCTAGTAGACAAACTAGGAACTTAGCCATAAAGGCTAGAGTTCAAACCACTAATTCTACACCAACCATCACTCCTAAACCAATAGTAAAACCAGCCAAGGAGGTCTACACTAGCAGTTCATCCAAGAAGCCATAGACCTTGAGGTATTTCATGCAGGAGTATAGAAACAAACTCAAAAAAAAAGGTACCCTTCTTGAAAAAAACATTGTGTCTAAGGGCAAAGAGGAGGCAACTTCCTCTTCAAACGGTAAACGTGGGAGAAGATTCATTATGACAGAGGGACCGTCAGTGGAAGTCAGCCCTGAAACCTTGAAATCAAGCCCTATTCTATAGGCTAGACAAGAAACTCAACAAAACAATGCCATTTCAGCACTAAAGGATCCTACTCTTGCATAAGTATTTTCCTCACTCAAAAAGGGGAAAATAAAAGTTTCAGAGACTATCACAATGGAAGAACCTACCATAGCTCATATTTTCTCATCTATTGGTTCTTCAGCCAAGAATAAGAATAAAACTATAATCCATTCATATTAATCTTTTGAGGAGGATAGCAGTGAGACAGAGTTCACAGAGGCAGAGTTTGAATAAGGATAGTCAAGCAGGGTCATACATGGTAGAAAGAGGCCTTATATATTCCAAACCCATACATTCAAAGGCTTCACACAAGGCCAAAGAAAAAAATAATATTAACAAGTAAACTCATAGCCAACCCTACTCTCAAGGATTAAATCATAAACATTGATGAAAGCCTAGAGAATGAACCCAGGAATAAAAATATTCAGAAGAAAAATCAAGCATAGAAGAGGAGGTCAAACAAAAGGGTAACTAAGGTTGAAGCTATCAGGATATTTTCTCCTATATTAGATCTCTGATGAATGAATATACAGAACCTTGAAATTATGAAGAAACATTTTTTTGGATTATACACATTATTTTTGGATATAGGTACCCTTTTTAGAAAAAGTAGCTATTATTTTCGGATTTTGTATATAGAGGAGAAAAATCTTATTTTCGGTTATGTTCTCAAAAGAATGACACTAAAATATGATAAAGTGGTTGTAGCCTCAGTGGTGATGAGGTTTTTCCAAGTGTCGTCTAATCGATGTATCTTTCAGTTGGTTACTCCTTTCAGTTAGCTGCTCCTACACTTTTGTAGATAAGGGTACAGGTGTTCTTTTCAGTTTGTATATTGCACTTTTTGTGGAGGCAGTTTTTTTCCAAGCAATGAGGAGCACTGAGCCACCTCGAGCTCCATGCTGCCATGTTTTGTCTTCATTTCTATTTCAGTTTTATTTTTATGTTTTGGATAGGCTCTACTATATGTATAGGATTGTAATAAAGTGTCAAAAAACATAATTGCACTTTTTATGGAGGCTTTTTACAAAACTCATTTTTTGTATATATATTATGTAATGCAAGGAGAAAAGGGTTCGTGGGTTGTACATTTCATTGCATACTGTGTTATACCTTTTTGAATACATAATATATGGTGTGTGTGTTTTTCATCTTCTTATGTGTTACCATTATTCATTATTTCATTCCAAATTATGATTTACGCAGTTCTCCCTCATGTTACTATCAGTATTGTGAACCTTCATGCAATATTAGTTTATTTTTGTAATTCTTGTTATCAAGCATTCCAGACTTATTATTAACTGAAGATAGTTCATGGTCATTCTTTGAGGTTGAATTGAATCCTATTTCATATTCTTGTAAGTCTTTTAAATGAGCATACAAGAGCAATCTGTTTTTGTCAATCTTGATGTTTCAAGAATTCCTTATTGGTTTTGTCATGTTAGATGGAAGCTTTCTATGTATTGGGATCCTTTAAATGTATAGTGAGACTTTTATAAGTTTTTTTAAAGCTTTCTTTCACTGTACATTTCAGGTCTAGAATTTGTGTCATCATTTCCTCTTAAAAGTTGACCTAGGTTTTAGATAGCTATTGTTATCTTCTATTTTCTAACCATTATGATATAAACCTAATCTTGCTATCACATTGTACATATATGTGAGATATATATACATATTTCCCTTATATGTGAGATATTCTTAGTTGTTTAAAATCTCTTTCAGTGTGTGTGATACCTAACAACTTTCTAAAAAACTCAATCAAGTCATAAGAAAATCCCTTGAGCTTAAGATGTGTCTGGTCATGCGCTTGTCATAATCCAAGTGTTGATTCCAACGCTAACATATTTTGGTGTGTCTATCGGGAGTCGTAGATTCTGAACTCAGCATTCTCCCAAATTTTTTGCATGAATGCATATTACTATTTTTAAAAGGTGAATAAAGACTAGTCACTATTTCTAATTGTAATTGGTTCACCTGGCAACTCCACAAAGAGGCCGAGGGGTTTCAATATCCCCTACCTCAAGAATAAGAAACCAAAGATCACCTCCTATGATTCCAATTTCTGACCTAGAGAAGATCATAAAGGATGCAAGAGGGAAACATAAATCAGCTGAAGTTACATCACATTCAATGAAAAAGTTGCATTCAAAGTACATTCCAAAAGAAAAGGTACCATCATCTGTCTCACAACCTAAAGAAATTTCAGTTTTAAAGTAATCTCCTGAAATATTTCAAGTTGAAACTGCTTCCATAAAAGGTAAAGTAGATGATGTTAGCCTAGATTCAGCTGAAATTATCTCTCAGTAATCACTTATTAAATCATAAGCAAGTATTATTCAAATGAAAGAACATAAATTACAGATTTTAGGTGTTAGTGAATAAAACCAAAAATCAGAAACCTTTGTGCTAATAGAATGGGAATTAGAACAAGTGTTGAAAATTGCACCCTTCCTAGATAGAGTTATTTTAATTGAGGAAGACATTAAAACAATTCTGATTTTTCTTCAAACTCATCCTAAATATCATTCCTCTTTTAACCCACAACAGGAGTATTTTCCTTTGTCTCAAAACCCAGTTGTCGGCTCATCTTCTTCTCACCGAGGAGGAGGTAATCTTCCTGAAAATTTGACCTTTAATCTCTCTGAATTTTTAGCTTAGCAGAAAAAACTTGAAGTTGCCCCAATCCTTCAAGAATCAACATCTGAAACTGATTCTCATGGAGATGTTGAAATAAAACCTTCTGTTTTCCATTTATTTGAAAATCCATTTTTTTCAACTCCACAAACTAAAATTTCCAGCATTCAAACTTTTGCATCAGCAAGTTTTCCATTATTTGTACCTCATCAAGTCATGGCTCATCCTGCTCCTACAAGGGTGCAGCAGATTGGTGTTGCAAGATATACACCACTCGCCCTTCCTCAACCTTTGCATCCTCTTCCTCAAGGGTATTATCTAAAATATTTGCCCAAATACACAGGGGAGGGAGAAGGAGTATCTGTTGAAGAACACCTTGTTTCCTTCTATAGTTATGTTGATAACCAAAACATTGAACATGAAGATGTTTGCTAAAGAATTTTTGTTCAGATCTTATATGGAGAAGCTCGAAGTGGTTCATAAATTTGCCACCAAATTCAATAATAGGAATATATTCTTTGGAGGAAGTGTTTTTAAAAAAATGGGGTGACTGGAAGGATTACCTGTATTATCTCACAAATTTTGGGGCTTTAAAGAAGAAGACTGGTGAGTCATTGGCAGAATTTACAAAGAGATTCAATAAAGTCTATCAAAATTTTCTTGTAGAGGTCAAACCCACTGAAACCACAGCCATGATAACCTTTTCCAATGCCTTAGACTCCAATTTCTCACTGTGGTTGAGAGCTGAGAAGCCACAAACATTGGTGGGTATGCAGAAGGTTTCTATTGGAGTGTAGTCCAATATTATGGCCTCAAACAAGCTGAAAATTGAAGAGGGGAAGGGGGAAAAGGATAAAAATAAAATGAAAGAGGAGACACCATCTTCCTCCTCTAAAAATTTCACAGCTGAAGAAAAGCTTCATCAGATGTCTAATTTGATTTAAGATCTTGCCTCCAAAATGACAAAAATGGAGTTAGAAAACAGGTTTGCTGCTAGACCCATTCAAAATGAAGGAAATAGAAATCAGGCTCTTTTTAGGAGACCCTTTCAGCCCCAACAAATTTGACAGCACCCAAGGAGAAATCCTGATGATCAAAATGTTTAGCCTCCACTAAATAATTTTGCTAAAGAAAATCAGCAAGAACAAGAAGAGGAGGATGAAGATATAAATCTTGTTGGGGAGACATCACAGTCAACTTGTTTGACTTTGCAAGAATATGAAGATCGGTCTAGGATAAATATTTTTCAGGTGATGAAGAGGCTCATATTCATGTTCAAAATGAGAAAAGGTAGCCTAAAAATAAGATAAGAAATTATCCTTTGAGACCAAAATGGGTTGTCCAACAGCCTCAACAAAAACAAGATGCTGAAAAAATTGTTTCCAAACAAAAAGAAAAGGTTAATGATGTTCCTCCATCACCTAATCTTGCCCCAATCATTAAAAATGTTGTAGAAAATAAATATTTGACTCCACTCAATTTTAGTTTCAATTCAGAATTGAATAAAATCAATATTCCAGTTCCACTCCTTGAATTGTTGAAAAAAACCAGACTACAAAGAGTCATTTAAAAGTCTGTTATAGCAATCTATTTCTTTTGATTCTGTCAACCTTGAAGATGAACATTCTAATATATGTTTAGGAATCCATGTCCAAGATCAAAATGAGATAATTCTCCACCTTTTTATCTTTCACTCAAATTTCATAACAAATTATTGCACAATTTCCTATTAGATTATGGGGCCTCCCACAATCTGATGCCTAAGAAAGTGATGGATGAATTAGGACTAGAAATCAATAAAAAATACCATAACCTCTACACTTTGGACTCCAAAAGGGTCAAGTGCTTAGGAGTGATCAAAGACTTGGTAATTTCTCTTACCCATATTCCTATGAAAAGTGTAGTGATGGACATAGTGGTTGTTGATATACCATCAAGATTTGGAATGCTTCTTTCCAGATCTTGGTCCAAAAATCTAGGAGGCACCCTTCAAATGGATATGACATACGCCACTATCCCAGTCTTTGGAGGAGAATTTAGGAGGTTGTATAGAGAAACATAGGTGGATTATATCATAAGTGATGAACAAAATCCATAAAATCATCCTATATATGCAGAGGAGAAGGAGTTAGGATCATCTAATTTACACCTTGTTGTTGATGATAGCAATTTTCAGCCTAAAATCAATAAAAAACAGCAGCTACTCATCTCAAAAGAGCAGGATTCATATGTAGGAAAGATCTGGAAATTGTATTTTGACTCATCAAGAGAAGGATCAAGGGCTGGTATAGTTCTTATTTCTCTGACTCAGTATTTTTTGAATTTATCATATAAATTAAAAATTTTCACTACTAATAACATTGTTGAATATGAAGCACTGATTCTGGGAATAAAGGCAACAAAATATTTGAGAGCAGAGCAGTTGATCATTTTTGGTGATTCAGATTTTGTGGTACTGCAGGTGAGAGATAATTATCAAGTAAAAATTTCAAAATTGAAGAATTATAGAAATGAATTATGGGGTTTGATTGAACATTTATTTTCAGAATTCAATTTGAATTTTTTTTCCGTAGAAGAAAATGAAATGGCATATTCATTGGCCATTGTTGCTAGTAATTTTATGATTCCTCTTAATGTCAAATAAACCTATGATATTCAGATTAAAAACATACCTTCCATTCCCGACAATATAAATACTGGAAAGTGTTTGAAGATGATAAATAAATTCAGAAATTCTTGGAATAAGTCATCCAAAAATACTTTAGCTGGAAAATATATTATTAATCTGAAAAAAGAAAAAAAAAACTTTATTCCTAAAGGCTTCGTTCCTTTAGAGAGGTTTTTTGACAATAATGATGTATTTGTAAAGTCTAATAGAAAGACGGATGGAGAAATAATAGTTTATTGCAACATTGGTACTGAAAACCAGCCTAGATATGTCAAAGTTTCTAAATTTCTTCCTCAAGAAACTAGAACTAAATATGTCAAGTTGCTAAAGCAGTATGCAGACATTTTTTCTTGGTCCTAAAGTGTTTTGAAGACATATGATAGAAGCATAATGGATCATAAAATCCCTCTTAAATAATAAGAAAAAATTGTGGCACAGAATATAAGGCATATCAATCCTATGATGCTCCCTATTATTGAAAAAGAAATCAGAAAAATGTGGGAAGCCAAGATAATTTTTCTTTTAATATTTTCCAATTGGGTAGCTAATATAGTCTCGGTTCAAAAGAAGAATGGAAAAATCAAAATTTGTGTTTATTTTTGCAATTCAAACTGGTGTTCGCTGAAGGATAACTATCCTTTACCCAAAATGGACCATATTTTGCAGAAGGTTGTAGGCTCAAAGAGATTGTCAATGATAGATGGCTTTTCAGGATACAATCAAATTTCAGTTGACAAACAAGACAGGGAGAAAACATATTTTACTACACTCTGGGAAAATTTTACGTACAATAATATGTATTTCATTTTAATGAATGTAGGTGAAACATTTCAGAGGGCAATGGACATTGTCTTTGCAGGAGAAAAGGACAGATTTATTGTCATTTATTTGGATGACATAACAGTCTTTTCAAAATCTGATCATGATCATTTAAAACATTTTTAGCAAGTATTTGATAAGTGTACAAAATTTGGTTTATCTTTAAACCCAAAGAAATCATGCTTTTTTTTTCAAGAAGGAAAACTATTGGGGCATATAGTAACAGAAAATGGTATTTGCATTGACCCAAGGAGAGTTGAAGCAATTTAGAAGATTGGTTTGCCCAGAAATAAAAAAGAGTTGCAGTCTTTTTTGGGTAATATTAATTTTCTGAGGCGCTTTGTTCCAAAATTTGTAGAATTAATTAAGCATATAAATGTCTTGTTGAAGAAAGATGCATAGTTTATGTGGCAATATAAAGAAAAAAACTCTTTCTTAGAAATCAAATAGTCTTTGACTGAAGCCCCAGTGTTAATCAGCCCTAATTTTGAGAAGGATTTTCTAAATTTTTCATATGCTTCTGAGGAAACTATTGCAGAAGATTGACTTCAAAAGAACAAGGAAGGATTAGAGTAGCCCATTTCTTTTTTTAGCCATGAATTAAAGTATGTTGAGTTAAAGTAAATCTTGGTTTAAAACTAAGCATATGCACTGGTGAAGTCTTTGAAGTATTTTCAAGTTTATGTTCGGCATTCTAAAGTCATCGCTTTTGTACCAAATATTACTATCAAGGATGTATTGTTGTAGCCTGACATAGATGGTAGGAGGGGAAGATGGTTGACAAAGATTCTGGAATTTGACATTGAAATCAAACCTACTAAGTTGGTAAAGTGACAGGGTTTAACCCGCTTGATGACATAATAAAATTTCAAAGATTTGAATTTGAATAAGGAGATAGTTGAAGAAACAGATAAAGAAGGTACAACTGATTATCCTGAAATATTTTATTCCAATTCATACAAGGATATAGTGTATTTTTTGTTAAATTTCATTTTCCCTCCAAAAATGGAAAAATCAAAGAGAAGAGATTTTAAATTGAAGGTTGTTAAGTATTAAATAATGGAAAATAATCTTTATTGGAAACACCCTATAGGATTTTTGTTGAGATGTCTAGATGAAGTTGATTCACGGGAAGTTATAGCAGAGATACATGCAAGGGTATGTGGTGGAAATTTGTATTGGAAAGCTACCGCAAATAAAATTTTAAGAGCTGGTTATTATTGGCCAACTCTTTTCTCTGATGTTTTTGCTAATGTCATAGCTTGCCCTGAATTTCAAAATTTTGCTGGTAAGCAAAAGCTACTCCCACTACCTCTCATTCCCATTTCAGCAGATGCTCATTTCTAGCAGTGGCGGCTAGACTTCATTGGTGAGATTCACCCGCTATCATTAGGACAGCACGGGTGGATTCCTATAGCCACAAATTACTTCACCAAGTGGATTGAGGCCATCCCAACAAGAAAATCCACTAACACGGTAATAATTAAATTTCTGTTGGAAAATATTATGTCTAGATTTGGCTGCCCTCAAAATTTGGTGACTGGAAATTCAATGGCTTTTAAATCTTCCAAGATTAACAATTTTTGTCAAGAATATAACATTTATTTTACTCATTCTACACCTTATTACCCCCACGGTAATGGTTTAGATGAGTCATCAAAAAAAATTCTGGTAAGAATTATAAAAAAGATGATCACAAAAAACAAAAGAAATTGGGATACTCAACTAGTTCATGCTCTTTGGGAAGATAGGGTGAGTAGTAAAAGATCAATTGGAGTTTCTCCCTTTCAACTTGTATATGGTGCTAATGTTGTGATTCCATTACAGTTGGCCCTCCCTGTCATGAATTTTTTACAAGATGAAACTGATAATTCAAATCCCATTTAGAGAAGGATGCTGCAACTGATATAATCTCATGAAATAAGGAAATCCTTGATGGAAAAACACAGAAGTGCGAATCCAAAGTAAAATATGTCTTTGAAAAAAGGGAAAAACAACAGGTATTTCAGGAAGATGATTTGGTATTGTGTTGGGATGCAAGAAAAGAAGACCATGGGAACCATTGTAAGTTTGATAACTTGTGGTTTGGGCCATTTTGAGTGGCTCAAGTTCTAGAAATAATACATTTCTGCTAAAACATTTAGATGATGATCACTTAACTGGAGGTCCAGTCAATGGTCATTATCTCAAAATTTTATTTGTTTGTTGATTCAGTCATTCTCTCCATTGTAAATATTCGGAGTGTTGTTTCAATAAGACTCCATGCCCAATGGTAGTTATATTTGTAAATAGAGTTATTTTAATTTCATTCAATAAAAGTCGGTTTTTGTCATTAGCTTCTAAAACTTAAAAGTCCTGAAAGTTTAAGTCACTGAATCTATATTCCTTGAAGCCTCACAAGGAGGAATTCATCCCCGATAGGAGCCACTGTTAGAACTGCCATTTTTCAAAAACAATTCAAGGTATGGTCGACATTGTAATTTGTGTCTTTGATCCTCTCTTGTCTCCTAACCTATGGTGGAGAGCCTTGGAGGGTTAAAATGTATGAGTTTTTATCGCTTTTTAACAAAATCCAAAAAGAATTTTGAGTCCAAAATTTTTTTTATGTTATAGATTCATTAGGGTAAAGTATCTTTTAAATAAGTCTTTTAACTACTTTCAGTGGTTAATTTCATGAGTTTAACTTGAAAATTATTATTCATTCACCATGATTTTCCTATCCGAGGTTAAATTCAAAATGTTAGAATCATCAGTTTTGTTAATAATAACACAGGAATAGCTGTCTTTTTCAAAAAGGTAGCAATTACCTGCAAAATTGGTACAAGGAGACAAAACAAGCATTATTCAAGTGAAACAAACATTGCTTTTCGAATATTAAAGACCTGTTAAAACAAGAGGTGTTGCTCACCTAAAAGGTGGTTATTTTTCATTGGAGGATACATTAAAAGATTGGTTATTTGTTTACGAAGGTTAAGCAAAAATATTGCTACTCATTAAAGTATAAATGCATTAAAGTGCAGTACGAGTAGAAATTATTAAAAAATGTGATGGAGTTTGGTGAAATGAGTTGGCAACAGGTTTAAATCATTTTTGTTTTTGTGACATTCCCTCTCACCTAGTTTTAGGGCATGCAAAGCTCTACCTCCATTCACTCTTGTGACAGCTACAACAAAATTTTCTTATCCCCAGGTTCAAAAAAATATGTTAACAAGTGCCAACAAGTAGGGCTTCATGGAGGGTAGTTGTTCTTCATTTTATAATTATACATTGGTGGTTAGGTTAAATGTTATAAAGATGGGCAAAGGAGGTAATGTGAACCATTCAGAGACGTCTAACACCTATTTTGTTAACCATCATGCTAAGTCTAAGTTCAAAGCAGCAGGTTGGCACCAGTTTTTAAGGAAATTTTCAGGTGAAAATGTGGTATTGGCTCAAGCATTTGCTGAGACATTTGATGGAGAAAAGGTCAAGATTGGGTCTCAGACCTTCAAGATCACCGAAACCAGCATTGTAAGGGCAACTCAAACTTCAGCTACAGGTGAGTCCTGGCACAAGAATAAAAAAACTCAAAGCTGATTGGAATGTATATTTAAAGCTTGAGCATGAACATGTTGGTTGGACTCCTACCATTCATATTTCATAATTTAAAACTAAGTGGCAGCATGTCATTACCACTATACAGTGTTACATAACCTGTGAGGGTACGTTTTCAACTGTCCATAAATACCAAATGAGGTTTCTAGCCCATATCTTTGGCTCCAAAACTATGAATTTACCCTTTTTTTGTCACAGATCTGTGTTATCAATGTCTTGAAAGATACAGAAAACCCCAGGATACTCTCTTCATAATCTCTATCATAGAGGTTTGATTAAAACACTGGTAGTTTATCACCTGAGAAATAAAAGAACTACATGGGTGAATTTTTTAGCAGATGAGGGATTTAGCAGTATTAATTCAAGGAGAAAAGTAGGAAGTCCTAGAAATCTAAAAACTGAGGAACAGTAGTCAAACCCTACCCCTGCATTAACTCCTTCAAAAGCTAGTCCATCTTCAATATTATCTAGTAGACAAACTAGGAACTTATCCAGAAAGGCTAGAGTTAAAACCACTACTTATACACCAACAATAAAACCATACAAGGAGGCCTACACTAGAAATTCATCCAAGGAGCCATAGACCTTGAGGTATTTCATGCATAAGTATAGAAATAAGCTCAAAGAAAAAGATACCTTGCTTGACAAAAACACTGTGTCTAAGAGAAAAGGGAAGGCAACTTCCTCTTCAAAGGATAAACGTAGGAGAAGACTCATTATGACAGAGAGACCTTCAGTGGAAGTCAACCTTGAAACCTTGACATCAAGCCCTATTCTAGAGGCTAGATAGGAGACTCAACAAAACAATGCCATTTCAGCACTAAAGGAGCCTACTCTTGCATAATTCTTTTCCTCACTCAAAAAGGGGAAAAGAAAAGTTTCAGAGACTATCTCAATGGAAAAACGTACCATAACTCAATGTTTCTCATCTATTGGTTCTTCAGCCAAGAATAAGAAGAAAAATATAATTCATTAATATTCATCTTTTGAGGAGGATAGCAGTGAGATAGAGTTCACAAAGGTAGAGTTTGAAGAAGGACAGTCAAGCAGTGCCATACATGGTAGAAGAGGCCTTTATATATTCCAAACCCATACATTCAAAGGCCTCACACTAGGCTAAATAAAAATCTCATATTAACAAGTAAACTCATATCCAACCCTGCTCTTAAGGATGAAATCATAAACATTGATGAAAGCCCAGAGAATGAACCTAGGAAGAAAAAGATTCAATAGAAAAATCAAGCACAGAAGAGGAGGTCAAACAAAAGGGTAACTAAGGTTGAAGTTATCAAGATCTTTGCTTCTATATTATATCTTTGATGAATGAATATACAGAACCTTGAAAATCTGAAGAAACATTTCATTTTTTGGCTTATACACAGTATTTTCGGATATAGCTACCCTTTTCAGAAAAAGTAGTTATTATTTTCGGATTTTGTATATATAAGAGAAAAAGTTTCTTTTTGGTTTTGTTCTCAAAATAATGACACTAAAATATGATAAAGTGGATGTATCCTCGGTGGTGATGAGCTTTTTCCAAGTTTACTCCTTTTAGTTATTTTCTCCTACACTTTTGTAGATAAGGGTATAGGTGTTATTTTCAGTTGGTAGATTGCACTTTTTGTGGAGGCAGATTTTTTCCAAGAAACGAGGAACACGCAACCACCTCGAGCTCCATGCTGCCATGTTCTATCTTCATTTCTCTTTCAGTTTTATTTTATGTTTTGGATAATCTCTACTATATGTAGCGGATTTTAATAAAGTCTCAAAAAATAGAATAGCACTTTTTATGGAGGCTTTTACATAACTCCTTTTTTGTATATATACTATGAAATGCAAGGAGAAAAGGGTTCGTGGGTTGTACCTTTCATTGCATACTTTTTTATACCTTTTTGAATACATAATATATCCAGAAGCACTCTTGAGGATTCAGAATTTGTATGGTGTGTGTATTGTTCATCTTCTTATGTGTTTCCATTATTAATTATTTCATTCCATATTATGATTTACACAGTTCTGCCTCATGTTACTATCAGTATTGTGAACCTTAATGAAATATTAGTTTGTTTTTGTAAGTCTTGTTATCAAGCATTCCAGACTTAGTATTAATTGAAGATAGTTAATGGTCATTGTTTGAGGTTGAATTGAATCATGTTTCATAGTCTTGCAAGTATTTTAAATGAGCATACATGAGCAATTTGTTTTTGTCTGTCTTGATGTTTCAAGCATTCCTTATTGGTTTTTTCATGTTATTTGGAAGATTTATATGT
The DNA here is from genome assembly GCA_034641835.2 of Pinus albicaulis. Classification (NCBI taxonomy): domain Eukaryota; kingdom Viridiplantae; phylum Streptophyta; class Pinopsida; order Pinales; family Pinaceae; genus Pinus; species Pinus albicaulis. The sequence continues at coordinate 816,778,904 of CM076584.1, forward strand.
AATTGTATCCTTTAAATGTAGAGTGAGTATTTTTAAAGGTTTCTTTCACTATGCATTTTAGGTCTACAATTTGTGTCATCATTTCGTCTTAACAGTGGACCTTTGTTTTACATAGCTACTGTTATCTTCCATTTTCTAACCATTAAGCTACAAACCTAATATTTCTACCACATTATACATCAATGCCCTTAAATGTGTGATATATTCTTAGTTGTTCAAATTCTCTTTCAGTTTGTGTGATACCCAACCACTTTCCAAAAAACTTAACCAAGTCATAAGAAAAGCCCTTGAGCTTAAGATGTGTCTGGTTAGGCACTTGTCACAATCCAAATGTTGATTCTAGTGCTAAAACTATCCATGTAATCCTCTGATTCACTAGTAACCTATACCACATATAAGTCACATCCCTTTTGGTTGCACTTTCTCATTTGTAGCGTTGATAATTTCCTAACATTAACTAGATTGTTTATCCCCTTAAGTGTTATTCTTTCTCCTTCTTTGTTGAAATATTGTAATGACTTGTTGTAGTAGTCAATTTTGGTTCTATGACCCACCATATTATCCATGCCAACTAGCACGGCATATGATCCCAATGGAAATAGATTCAAATCTATGGATGTGAGCATGTCGTCTATCACTATTGGGCATGGTTTCACCACATCTACAACTTATGTTTTGGTTCCCACAGCTAATTTAACCAACCATGATTTCTCATGGGATTTCTTCTACAACGCACACTTATCTACAACTTTTGGACTAACATAAATGAAATTAGAACCTCGGCCAATCAAAATTGAAGAAAGTTGGTTTTTGACCATATCTTCCATCTCGATCATTGAGCCTTCGTGATCATCCTACATGTTATCCAATGAAACATAGATTCATGGAAACTTTTGGGAAGCATAATTTATTATCTCTACTTCCTACATATTATACAACTTTGGTCCATTATATTATCACTAAGGACAATCTTTCTACATGTGGTTTTCTTTAGATGTCTAAAATTATATGGATCCTCTTCTGAACCCCTTGCCTTCCTCTCTTATAGGCTTACAGAACCAATCTCTACTAGCAGTAGTAAACTTTAGTTGAAGATCACCCTTGGCAAGAGTGGTGAACTTCACATTAGTTCATCCTAGTTGATGTCCTAAATATTTCTACCCTTTTCCCCTAAATTTGGGTCTACCTATTACTTTCCAATCATCTTGGAAATCAGTTTTATTCATGGAATATTAATTTTAGTACCTCATTTCCCAAATGGTGTCCTCTAACATTTTTGGTCATCGAACTCAATTCTATCTATGAAATCCTATGGAATCCCATTGAGGTACCTCTGAATATTTATTTTCTCATCCTTTATATAAGCTACATACCTTAGAAACTCCAAGAATCTATTAGTGTACTCATTAGCTGTAATTTTCCCCAGTTTTTTCTCATGAAACTCTTTAACCTTGTTGTCATAGTAACTTTCAGATAGGTACTTCTCTCATAAGTATCTCTCATATATCCTCCACAAAAACTATTTCTCTTTAATGTCCTTGACATTTGTTAGGTCTTCCCACTAGATATTAACTTTTCCTTCTTAAATTATTTTGGCATTAAACCTTTCTCATTCCTCCTCTATTGATGATGTCTCCAATTTGTAGCACTAGATAGTTGCTCATGACTACTTGGTCTTCTCTTTGGAGTACAAAGTGGAGTTACTCATCTCATTATATCTTCGATTGCTTACCTATGTATTTTCTTATATTTTCTACCTTATTCTTTATTATCCTTTAATTTACGCTTCCCGTTTTTGGATAGGATTTTCTTATATTTATGTTTTCCTAGGTAGCTAAAACCTAGCTCATGTTTCTTCTTCCTTTGTATATCTAAAATATTTTGCAATATTATGAAATTCCTTCTACCCACTTTTCTTAAACTCTGAAAATTATATCTTTTTAGGCTTGAAAATTCTAAACTCATCCCTTAAACTTCTAAGGATGTCCATCTAGTTAGGGGAGTCTTCCTCTCTACTTTTCCCAACTGCCTCTTCTTCCTCACAATGTCGGGACCTATTAGTGTTGTACTACACCATTTTTTTCCCATTCCTTGATTCCATGGTGTCCCTTGGTTTCTTCGTATGTTCTATTATACACACATAAATTTTAGTAAAGTAAAAAGACAGATAAACATATTTACCCATCAAACTGACATATCTTCAACAATCATGTTGATGTGTCACTAGCTAAAACATAAAATCTTAGGTTAGTATCTCAGTTAGAAAATAACATAAGACATCAAAGTTTTTTTTCCAACCATATTATCAATCAAATTTTTTAAATCAACATACATATATATAAAACTATAAATCATCAATAAAATTTTCCAATCTACACTAGTATACAAAGAATTGTTCAAAAATATCCAACATGTTATTCATTAATATAGATTTGTTACATGGAGAAACAATTATCCAACTACTTGGGTTGTTATTTTTTCTAACTAAATATATGTTACATATTTACACCTAATTATTATTTCCCATAATATTAGAGGATTAAGGTGTCTAACAACCCTCCCCCCCCCCCCCCCCTCCCCCCTTAATTTGAAAGGGTGTTTGTAATCCCAAGAATTGTTCTAAAAGTTTCAATTTTTTCTCTTCCAAGTACTTTGGTAAATATGTCTGCAATTTTATCATTCATGGAACAATGTCTTAAATGAATAGTTTTGGTGTCTACATGGTATCAAATAAAATGATACTTAGTGCTTGTGTGCTTATCTCAATCATGGAATTTGGGACTCTTATCCAAATTTATTGTAGAATTATTTTCGACAAGTAGAAGAGTTGAATTCACTTGATTCTCCTGAAATTATTCAAGTCATGAGCCACACAATTTCACTTTTTTATTCTACGTCCACTTCATATTCAGCCTCTATTATGGAATCTACTAGCATTTTTTTTTTGACCTCTAGGAGACATCAGTTAATTCTAGACTCATGAGATATCCTGAAGTTGATACTCCATTTTCCTTATCCCCATCAAAATTTGAATCAGAATATGCAATAAGATTAAATTCATCCACCTTGGTGTACTTTATTCCATAACCTTGATTTCCCTTTAAGTATCTCAGGACTCTTTTTGTAGCAAACCAATGTCCCTCGCATGGTTTCTGCATAAATCTATAAAGGATGCTCACAACATATGAGATATTTGGTTTGGTTGTGGTGAGGTATATGAGACTTCCTACAAGTTGTTTTTACTTCATTGAATCTTAAAATTAATTGCCTTCATTTGAAGTAAGCTTCAAGTTATGTGCCATTGGAGTGGAGAGAGAGTTTCATTCTTCCATGCCAAATCTATTCATTATTTCTCCAATGTACCTTCTCTGGGAAATGAATATGTATTTTTGATTTCGATTGACTTCAATTCCGAAGTAATAATGAAGATGTCCCAAGTCTATCATTTCAAAACATTTCTTCAAATATTTATTTGCATATGCAATATAATTTTACATTGTTTCCAGTTATTAACAAGACATCTACATATACTACAAGATACACAATTTCTTTTCCAACCTTCTTGACAAAAAAGTTGCATCGTCAAGATTGCAGTGTTTAAATTTTTGCTTTAGAAAATGCTCAGTTAACTTTTTATATCATGTTTTTTGTCTCTATTTTAGATCATACAGGGATTTGATGAGTTTGCATACATTTTTTTCTTGTCCCTTCACAACAAAACCTTCAGGCTGAGACATAAAACCATTTTCTTTCAAATCCAAATTCAAGAAAGTTCTCTTCACGTCCATTTAATGGATTTTCCATCCTTTCTGTGTTTCCAAAGATTTATAGTTCGAACAGTCACCCATTTCTATTGGGATAAACGTTTTCCTCATTGTCAAGACCTTATTTTTATGCAATTCCTTTTTCCATGAGCCTTTCTTTGTGCTTGTTAAGTGAGCCATCTGATTTATACTTGTTTTTGAAGACCCACTTGCAGCAAATTGGTTTGGTTCCATATGGAGGGTCCACCAAATTCCAAGTCTAATTTTTTATGAGTGCATCGTATTCCTTTTTCACGAATTATTTCCATTCATCATGAGAAATAGCTTCTTTGAAGTAAGTTGATTCAATTTCAGTAGAAAAATTCATTTCACAATTAAAAAAAATATTTGTGTCATCCACATCACCTAAATTTACACCTCCATTGTCATCTCTAGTATAAATTCTAGTTACACGCTTTCTAATCTCATCTGGATAGAAACTTTAAAGTGTCTTAACTAAACACTTTGGTTGTTTTTTAGAAGTACCAAATGGCTCCTCTAAGGGTGTGTCATCATAAATTAGTAAACTTATCAATTTTGATTATAACATAATCAAAATTTGATCAGGTGTCTAGAACTTATTCATGAGGAGGAGTTGGTTTTCGTTTTGCAAGGGTTTATTCCAAAGATTGACCCAAAATTGGGCTCCCTTGTTCAACATTTGGAATATCATTTTCAAATTCATGATATGTATTCACTTGAGAAATCATTTATGGATTATTAAGGTGTATCTCAATAGATTCATTCCTTTTGGTGGATTCAAGGAATATTACATCTCTAGAAAGTATGAATTTATTATCTACCTCATCATAAAGGTGATATGCTTGATGGTATTCAAGCACCCCAAGAAAATTCATTTACAACTCCTTGCATCAAGTTTCTTTCTTTTTTGTTTTGGAATCAAGGCATGGAGGGTGGAACCAAAAACCGTGAGATGAATGATGGAGGGGGTGTGTCCATACTTCATTTCCTAAGGAGCCTTGTCTTGAATAGCATGTGATGGAAGTTTTTTCTTTACATAGGACACATAAATCGGCTTCATCACATAACATCAACTTTACATTCTTAAAGAACATCATGGAGCAAAACATATTCAAAAGTGTTCTGTTCATTCTCTCAACTACACCATCTTGTTGAGGATTGTATGGGATTGTTGTTTGATGTTGGATCCCATGTTTTCGAAGATAGGATTCAAAATAATTACTAGTATATTGTTTTCCATTATTGATACGAAGGGCACCAATGTTAGTTTGTGCTTCATTTTCAATCCATACATGAAAATTTTTAATTTTTTTCAAATGCTCTAGACTTGTATTTTAACAAAGATACCCTACACATTCTGCTGTAATAATCAATAAATGCTAGGATGTATTTATATCAATTTGCAAAAGGAAATAACATAGGACCACACAAATATGAATGAATCAAACCATTTTTCCTACATTCTCTAGAATTAGAGTCATGGAATGGTTGTTTTCTATGTTTTCCAAAAACAAAAGCAGAACATTGCTTTAATTTTCTAGGAATTATTGGAAGACTAAAAACACCATTTTTTTCATCACATGGAGACTATCATAATTAATATGTCCAAATATAGCATGCCATAGAAGACTTAAAGACAGTGTACCTTTGTTATGTTGAGTGAGAAGAACATAATTTTGTGCATAAAATGTGGATGTCCCCTTTAGCTTTCTCAATCTATCTTCTTCCTCTCCAATCATCACAATCTTGTTGTTGGAATTCATCCTTATCTCATCCTTTCCATCAAAAATATGAATGGAGTGTCCTTGTTAGAAAATGTGCAAAATGGATATTAGGTTCCCAACTCAGGAAGAGATAGAACATAATGTAGGAAAAATCATGAATTTTTTGGTAGCTTGGGTCTTATTGTACCAAACATTGAAGGCTTGAGACTGGACTTATCAGTAAATTATACCACACCATCTATGTTTTCATTGAATTGCTCAAATGTTTCTCTTTAAAATTCCATGTGGTAGGTGGAACTTGTGTCAAGCATTCATGTGTCTCTTGAAGAAGAATTTGCAATGTTAAACACATCCTCATGCAAACAAATATTACAATGAGAAACAATATCATGAGCCAATTTTGGTACATTACCTTCTGCTTTTTCTAAAGATTTTATTTTTCTTCTTATTCTTTGATATTCTCTCATGTAATTTTTCATGTTTTTGCTTCATGTTCTTTCCTTCCACACCAGACAAAATGTAGATAAGTTCTCTTTGTTTGATTCTGTCTACCACCCCCTTCATCTATATTTCTTTCTCCCACATCCTCATTTTTCGTTCTCTCCTCTATCAGAATTTGTATTTCCTTTTTCGGAAACACATATAGTATCTTAAGTGGAATGTGATGCTTAAATCTTCTTTCCAAAGGCTTTTTCTCTTTCTACAACCTTCTCAAACAAGGATTCAAATGCCATGTTTTTCATCTAGACACTCGCTTTCAAAGATTCAAGGTAGTGAGAGTAGGTAGGATAGAGGGCCTTTATGAAGGCTATGAGAGTAATATCTATCTTAACTTTGGTCACATCTATGTCATGCATGATAGCTTTGATTTCTAATCTAGTGCCATGGGGTCATCATATTTCAATTCACGACTAAAAATTTTCACAAACAGTTGTATGTGTTCTAATTATGAATAAGAATAATTCATATATTTTAATTTTTTAAGTGCACCATATGAATCAGTGACTCAGACAATGTATCTGCTTGCCTATTTGCTTATTGTAGCATTGATGAGGGAAAAATATTTCTTGTCATTTTAATTCCAGATGGAGAGTTCGCTAGTAGATTTAGGCTTGATTGGTCCTTCCTCCTTTGACTTCACTTCTGATTAAAAATTTTCATCATCCTTTTCTATGGCTTCTCCTTCAAAATATTCATCCCATAGGTCATTAAAAAGGAGTGTGCTCTGTATCTTTCTGAGCCACTATGTGTAGTTTTATTTTTCGGTTAAATCTGTGGAAACTATCGAATTCAGTGAATGTATTTTGCATCCAATAATACTTTAACAACTAAAAAAAACTTCACAGACCTGGTTGAATTCAGGATTATTTTTTAGATAATTCAACTACTATGTCTAGTTCATTCAAAATACTAAATAGATCAAAAACTTCTAACCTGAAATTCCATGAAAGATACCTAGCCTAAAACATCATGCAATTCTCTCTTCCATTTCTTATCTGAAATACTCTTGGAATATGAAAAATTTTGGTGTGAATTTCATCAATTCATGTAAGTAACAAACCTATCCATAAAAACACTCATGTGACATCAATCGGTTCATCTAAATAGCATAACTAATAAACCACTTAGTAAGAAATTCTCAATAATATGGATATATTTAAATACTATACTGAGATAGAAAAATTCTACAAGGAAAGGTTAATTAATTTTTTATTTTCTTTCCATTGCATCATTTTTTCCAAGATGCTACTTAAGACAAATTGTTTAGGTTATGTGATATTTGTCTCAGATTCATATTGATCTTGCAATTGTTGGTGGTTCAAGAGATGAAATTTCAACTCAAAGCATGAATGCAAGAAATGGTGCAAGACAAGAATTGGATCTGAATTGTAGAATGATTCATGGAAGTAACTGCTCGGCAAGGGTGAACAATATGGTAAGTTTGAAAGAAAAAAAATTGGGCATGTGAAATGGATCAGATCATGTCGTGTTGGAATTAAAAAAAAATAATAATAAATAAATTATTATTGATCATGTGACCTAATCATGGTTTTCATCATTCTTTCAACCCCACTCTTGAATAATTATCGTGCATTCTTGAATACCTCCTCCAAAGGAATTATTCTTGAGTAGACGGAATGAAAATTTTTATATTTGTAGGTAGATATAGAGGTCTCAGGATGAATTGATTCTACCTTTTACAGACAAATTTTTAGGAGCAGCCCATATTTACAACAAAAATTATCTAACAACATAATATCTCAAGGAAGAAATGGAGTTATTCCTTCAAGGTATGCATAAATTGTTCTAACACTTCCTGTATCACACTTCTTGGATGCTTCCCAATTCATCTATGAATTTTCCCATTCATCAAGGAAATCCACATGACTTCCACCAAAATTTCATTAAACCTGTGTGTGTGTGCTCTTTCCTACTTATACTGGCATCATCCAGCAAGCAGAGCCATGTATATTTAATTTTAAAAAATAATGTGTTATGAAATGTATATATTTTGCACCATTCTGAATATGTAACTTCACAACATTAAACAAAATTTTCAATGATAAAATTAACAATCAAGGTACCCATCAAACTAACAATCACTCAAAAAATTCCTTATGCAGAGTAATAGTTCAATAATACCACAGAATTATAGGCAATTGAATAAATACAGTTAGCATCACCAAATCTCGGTCGGCCTTCATCGATGAACAACACATTCACATTTACTAATCATTGCTAAGAAAAAATGTGTTCACATTCATATTCAGTGAACAGCATGAGGGCATAAGCACAAGGAGAATAGAGAAAAATTCAGCTTTGATGCCATGTCAGATTGAGGACCATTCAAAAATATCCAACATGTTATTAATTAATGAGAGATAGATTTATTACACGGTGAAACAATCCTCCAAATACTTGGGTTATTACTTTTCCCAAAGAACTATCCATTACATATATACCCCTAATTACTATTTACCATAATCTCGAAGGATTAAGGTGTCTAACATGCACAAATTAAGGTGTCTAACATGCACACATATGCATGCTACAACCAATTATTTTTTAAAATATTGTACTTGTTAATCTTAAACAGAGCTTCTAACATTATATTTCTAGGCCCATTTAGTCAAACATTGAGCCTTAACACTCTACCAAAATGTAAAAAATCTCTTAATTTTTATCTCCAAAATTCCATTCTAGAACCTTTGCTTTGATATCACTCTATAATACTCCCTCCCAACCCCTTGTACCTTATTAGGTTGTGAGAGGTGTTATTTTTTAATTAACCTATTCTCCATGGTCTACTATGAAAATGGGGTTGTAAAAACCCTCCTCTAATTTTTGTGGAATTAATTTATAATATCATCATTTTACTCAGCTCATCGAGAGATTTCTAGTGATATAAATTTTATCTCCATCTGACTCCTTGATTAGAAGATATGCTCATTTGAAAATTTATTGGTTATATTTTTCCACGTTATCTAGAACAGCCACGTGGTCCCACCAAGCCCTCGACCCAATATATAAGGTCCCACAAGGCCTAGTACTTTTGTTATTTCTCCACTTTTATTTGTTAAATACAACTCCTACGAGAAATTTGGGGCACGCAGTTTAAGCTATATTGCAAAACCTCCCAAATTCTCGGATCTTTATATATCTTCCCTCCATGAAGCATGTTGTGGATCCCACAAGGTTTCCATGTAGCCATAGTAACCCTCATGGCATCCACCACCTCATCTCTACTCATAGGTCACATAGTGCCCACAACCTTGGAATTGTGTTTCCCTTGTATGTTGTATCCAATGCAAAGAGGAAATTCAGTGTGCATAAGTATGAACCTTTGACACACACTCGGATCCCCAAAATATTGAATAACTCTTCCACCAACTTTGATATCTATCATCATGGATATTTAAACCACGTGCATTCACACGGGTTTCCTGGATCATGTATTTTATCTCCAACAACTTAACCTCTAGCTCTAACCAAGAAAGGCCCTCACTGGATATCTCCACTCGATTAAATCAATTTCAAAAAATCCAATTTATTTATAATTTGATTCACTTCGAAAGTGCAGATGAGTTTACTAGTCGGATACCTAGATTTCTGGACACACCCGTTATCCCCAAAAAATGAAAAATTCCTAAAAAGGTATCGGACCCGGATACTTGGTCCACCCAAAAATCCATTTGGACCTAGATACAAGTGTTGACTTCTACCATACTTAGACTTATAAAATGTAAACCTTCAAGGGGATGGACTAGAATTTCCTTGAAGCGAGGTGTTAGCCAAAACACTAACTTTACAGGGATGAACCCCATGTCTAATCACTTGAACAATAAAATATTAAAATTAACCATAACACATACAATGAATATATTAATCTTCCTAATATCAAATACTAAAACAAGCTATGTTCTAACTGGTATCTCTCTATAATTTCAAACACTACAATCAACATCAAGCATAGCCATATAATTGATTTAAGTGACCTTAAAACAAATACTATCATATCTAATTGATTTATCATGCATTACATGACATTTTCCATAGCCTTTATTAAGAAAAGAGTCAATATCACTCAAAAATAGAGGTCTATATTGTTCACAACATATTAGATAGTGGAATCACACACTAATATATTAATTGAGCACATGAGGAATTTATAAATAAACATGGAATAACTTTGCAACTCTTGAACACAGCAAAAAAACAAACCTACCAGTCCCTCATAACCATGAGAAGATACATATAAATCATTTTATCATAACAAACAAGAATATCACATTCCTCCAATATTAGTGTTGGTGCAAACACTATCATAACACACACCAAACATTATTCATCATTCATGTTGCAACATATATATAAGTAAGTACACTTATAAAATCATATTGGTTGATAAATGGTGGTATGGAATCATTTGGAAATGGAAAATTCCAAAAAAATTAAAATGCTTTACGTGGTTGGTCCTCCATAACAAAATATTGTCCTGGTAAGACCTCCAAAAAAAGGCTTTTAGGGCCCTAGTGGTTGTGGCTTTTGCAAGCAACACAATGAGACTTTTGACCACATTTTGATAGATTATGCAATTTTGCAAGAAATGTGGTCTATTTTTCTAGAAATTATATGCATCAGAGAATATTTGAAGCAGTCCTCCATTGTAGAAACACTTTACATATGGGTGAAGAAATTTAATCACCTTTGTACTTAGCCTATATTTATTTCCTAGGGAATATGGTTGCTAATAAATAAGGCTATATTAGGATATGATTAGTTATGTATCCACTTCAGGTCTCAAATTTCATCTCCCATTTTAGGAATACCTTCCTCTCCAGAAAATAAAATTTTCAGAGAAGAGCTCATTATCCTTCCATTCAGTAGGACTTTACACTGGGATTCTTTGTTGGACTAGCTCAAGAGAAGGTGTGTGGAGGAGGGAGCCTAATTAGGATGACATATAATTGATCGGTCTAATTCAAAATTGGTCTAGCACTGGAAAAAATAGCAAATAATAATTTATCATTGTTTGGGCGCTCATGACACTAGCCAAATTAGAAAACAAAAACCATATCCTCATTCTTGGTGATTCAAAATGTGTTATTGATTGGCTGTGAGGAGAGATCCACCTTGAGGTATTAAATCTAGCAGTGTGGAAATGATAGAATTGAGGACTTAAAAGCTCATTTCCAAGACACTATATTTGAGCACATATTCATAGAATTCAATAGTACAACAGATAGTCTCTCTAAAAGAAATCTAGATTTGGAACCAGGCACAATTATTTAGGAATATTATATTGGTAACCAAATTCAAGACTCTCACTCTATTCCCATAAAAAATATGAGCTAACACTCAATGCCCTAGAAATGGGCCAAAGCTGGAAATTTCAACATTCTTGGAAGCATAGTCTTCAGGACCAACTTAGGATCAACCAGAACCTGAGTAGTCAAAACAGTTTTCTAGTATCAAGTGGTTATTTGTTTATATCGGAATTTTCATTTCTTTTTGTACCAGTTCACTTAGGTACCAATGACCTACTGATTTTTAATTTTCAAGAATATATTTGTTATAGTAAAATTTGCATTCCCTGTTGTACCATACCATGAAGGTCTCATTTCTCCAGTTTCTTTTAAGACTTGTTGATGAAACTTTTTGTGTTTTTTTCAAGTTTCTAAAATGTTTAGCCTTGGGCTACAAAACTGTCAGAAAATTCAGACAAAATACACAAATATGTATTTGCATATCTGTACTCTATTTTCTAAGAAATTAAATATATATATATATATATATATATATTAAAGTGAAAAAAAAAATACACTTATCTGTATTACTTAAATTAATGGAAACTAAGGGAGGGAATTCAACTCTCCACCCAACCATAGGCTAGATCCACTACAATATATCTTTTATTTAACCTCCCACGATTTGGATTTAGAGTGTGAGGATTTAATCATGCTCAAGGGAATTTCATACCAATAACGAGTCAATCATTCTAGAGAGGGGTTACATTGTCTAGGTGGTTTATCAACTGCCTCCTACAGTAAGCACCAAATTGACTCTTCTACCTCTCTGAAATGGATCATGGGGATTGACCCTATCCTTAGTGAAGTTCTACTCAGTTCATGAGTATGATCTCACTCTAAAGGTAGTTAATGAACTGAATTTTTAAGGAAAGCACTACATGATTACATAGCACATTGTCTAGGTGGTTTATAAACTACCTCCAGTAGCAAGAACCACAGTGTCTCCACCTGCCAAGTGGTTTATAAACCTTCCAACAAGCACCTCAGTGGTTTATAAACTAATACAACAAGCATTGGTGAGTCACTTTATCCATTCAGTTCTTCATTGGCCCATCACAAAACCAAATAACGAAATTTTCCATAAACCAGAAATACTATGTTAGTCCCATCTTATCTTATCTTCTCTTCTCACTCTACATGATCAAGCATTCATTGCTCATTCTACATGCTCTTCCTGCACCCCACATTCTATTCCTCTATATTTCATCATCCTCTATCGATCTCTTTTATTGGCGCCTCTTTTCCTTTCTCTTTTGTGTTGACTCCACCAACATGTTCCCCAAAACATAGGCAGTATGGGGTTTTTCCTTTACTCTAGAGACCCATACTTAACCTCCTTTTATGTCGCGCAAACCATTTAATTCCATGAGTACATGAAGTGGCATGGATTAATCAAATTCTAAGCAACGTCTCGTCCTAAGTCTTTGAATTTGTGTCCACTTCCCCACCTTTTGCATATTTATATTTTCATATTTATTTACATGAACTACAATTCATATTGAAATTTAGAAGAGGGGTAGAAAAAAAGGGTTGTTATAGGACCAAATATCTTGAGATGCAAAACTTAAGAAAAATTAAGAAAAATGGTGTACCTTGTTGTAGTTGCTACAACCACCCTCTAATATTTTTCCTATGCCTTAATTTTGGAGCATTCCATTTTGTCCACGGGAGCTTATCTTTTACCATCGTCGAGTATTTGTGTTTTGATCAAGACTTATCTTTTCATGTTGTCCTTTTATGTGTGTTTTTTTATATTTATCTAGCCTTTGAAGTCACAAGCTAACCTCTTGACTTGACCTTGCATCAGTTTTGGGCTTTCCTCCAGAAACTGCACAATCTAGGAGGGGAAGCCATCCTTTATGATGTAAATTGCGCAATTCAAAATGCCAACTTAGCCTTGAGCTTGGGAACTGTGTAGTACTAGATGGTAGCCCAACACTAAGGTTAAAAATTGTGCAAATATTTCCTTAAGCTCAGAAACTGCGAAATGCACTGAGTCAAGAAGTTTCCCAATCCTCGAGAATTGTGCCATCCTTCTTGGCAGTGTGCATGGAAATTTTCCTGAAAATTAGAAAAATAAAAAATATAAAAAAATATCATTAGAAATTAGGGAGTCATCACTAGTTTCCCGAATGTGGCATAATTGTTATTTTTGGAACTTTCTGCCAAGTATCACTTTTTCCTTTGTTAGTATGAATCTTAATCGCAAGCGTACGAAAAAAACTCACTTTAGCTATGCATAAAAAGCAGCCCTAACATCAAAGATAGCTTCCAGTTTCTTTAGATTCGTAGTTATTTGACCAAGATAAATGATACAAAATCTAGATCTTTGTAGTAAAAGACATTAAGCAGTAAATAAAAGCAAGAGTTGCTCCATGCATCCAATAGACAAGACAAGAATGTTTTAAAGAATTTTTGTATTTTTTGACACCTCGAAAGGGAACATAGAAAGATGTTACCATTCCCCCTCAATCGGATGATTTCTTGTAAGTCCTCATCACTTCAGATCTAAGATCTCTCTCTCTTGATGGTATAGAAAACCCAGACAAAAAATCGAACTCGAAGGGAGCTCACAAGAAAAATGGTAGCAAAATATGACAATGATGGAGGATCAAAGTTATACCAAAAGTATAGATCCAAAGTGATCTTTAGGCAAGAAAAGATAGTGAGTAAATGGAAAAAACCTTCTATTTATAACAAAATATTGAGTTAGTCTAGATATTGGTGCATAATTAAAATATTATTAACCAAATCAAGATCCAAATTTTATGGAATATTTCATTATATTTGTTGGAGGGAAAAAGAATTTGACTTTGGTCAAATCCCTTTATTTGTAAATAATAAATAAATAAATGATTTATTTGTAAATAATAAATAAATAAATGATTTATTTATTATTTTAAGGATGTGGTTGAGTAATAATCAAATAAATAATTATTTATTCAATTATTTATTAATTATTTAGTCAAATTTAACAAGGAATATTATTTAAATAAGATTTAAATAATTATTCCTAGAAAATAAAAAGATAAATAATGATTTATCTAATTAACTTTCCTATTTTGGATTAAATATGACCAGGAATATAAATTAAACTATTGTTTAACTAATTTTTCCTTGAGGAAAATCAAACAAATATGGATTTATTCAATATTTCCTCATGGGGTTTCATGTTTAGACCATAAACAACTTAATAAATATGGATTACTAAGTTATTTTTCATAGTGACAACAATTTTACTTAGGGTAAAATTGGTCTTACATGGTGTACTTTGGTCCATCTAATAGTAATAGGTTAGATGACCAAAAAATGGTGTAACATATTTCCCCCTAGCGTGCGAGCGTTAGGAGCTAATCATGTGACTGAAGTACATTGTAAGAACTCAATCACTAGACACCGAAGGGGAAGTCAAAGAGAGAGAAATATAAGGTAGACCAAAGTGCTAGAGGACTAGACCTTGAGGAGGTGAGACTTACAGGTGTGACACGTCTCTTTTATGAGTGATTACCTGTGTTATAAGCGGTGAGGGAGGCATACCTATGCCCACCGAGACAAAGTAAAAATAATAATGTGTCCAGTAAACAAGGGAATAAACTATATAGTACATTTTGGCATAAACATGAGCCAGATAAAAACAAGGTAGTGAATCCCACATACATATTGTGCCTAGGATAACAGTCAGGACTTATACAATACTATCTGAGTACATGAGATATAAATACAAGCAAAGTGCCCCTGTAAACAGGAAAGGGGTCTGAAAATCTGACTGATTCATGCAAACTATAAGGCACTGCAAGTAGCTAAGGCCGACATCATCAAATCTATGGAGCTGCATCAAAGGTTTTAATGAAGAGGTCATCTAGGCATGTGGGGGGCTACCTGAAGGGCCACCCCCTCATGAGGTCTGAAACATCTCACACACACCCGAGAATCACCATTACAATATGCTACATCACTAAACCATCAAGTATACAGATCTCGATCATGTTGTAAGGAGCTGGAGTTAAGAAACAATCAAGTCAAAGGGAAATAAGGAGTCCTTTTGCCTAGTCTGAGGCACCAAACAAGAGTGGAAGTTGGAACCAAGGTACAGCACCCTCTAGACCTGTCTTCTGGAATGAATGATCTAATGTTGACAGAAGGAGGTCTGCCATAGGTGAGGCAATAAGGGATCCTCGACTAAGGCATGAGAGACAATAGTAGAGTGACTTACAGACTGACACCGGAGATGATGATGAAATTGGGGGTACTAAGTAGAGGATGGACGACTTCCCTTGTTAGAGCATAAATGGCATGGATGACCTGGCAGAAACTGACACAATATCAAAGGGGACAGGGGACAGTATGACTGAAGGCCATAATGCGTGACACAAGAGAGAAACCAAGAAATGAAGTATGGAGGACTATAGCGGGATACATAGGAACTCGAGATATACTCCATGGATGCGATGATGACTCAACTCGAATGCTATAAACAAGGGTGACTTGATGATGCTACCACACAGAAAAGGTCTGGTGGGGACCATAAAGACATGAGTACAAGATGGTTACTCATGACGAAAATCGACATGAGCATGGACAAGTATGGAGGCAAAGTGGTGCCCCAAGTACAAGTGTTTCAAGTGAAGAAATTCGATTTTGAGGAGTCGTGAAGAGACCCTTCTTGGATATGGGACTTTAGAGGTTCTTCTAAATAGGGAAGAATAATGATACTAGAGTCGGCATGAGCAGATACACTAGGAGAGTTGTGGATAATTGCTGCTCCTAGACTCTCAAATATGGGTGCCCCCTTACCCAAACATTGGGTGTCAATGTAATTGCCACAAGGTGTATTTGGTTCAAATGCATGGATTCGATATAAGGGGGGATAGATAAAGTCAGGGGTGGTGACTGCTTCCATAATATCGTCATCGCAATATAATATGGGGTGACTGGTGGAAGAAATACCACATGATGCGGCGAAGCTACCTGACTCATCATCATGAGAATAAAGGTTCACATGCGCATCATGATGGGGGGTGATGGAAGAACAAGTAGATAAGGGATCCACTAATGTTGAGCCCAAGGTGATTGCTGAAGGCAGGTCGAGCGACACAGAAGGGGAAGTCTAAGAGGGAGCTTCCACCATGGATATCATGAATGATGATTGGTAGAGGATGGTGACCATAGGCTCCATCATCTCAACATCAAGAGGGGGAATGTCAATGGGAGTGTGTAAATCCTCAAGATGGCCTGAAGCATACTGCGCAAGGACGGGAGAGGCGAATTGGTTTTTTTCAATCTTGTACTCTCAAACTACCTCCAAAGAGGTGCGGTAATGCGTGAGGTGGGGACAGTGGTGGGAATAATGGCCATGGAGATCAGACAAAGCGTAAGGTTGGTTTTTGTGAATATTCTTAAGGTTCTTGGCTATAGTCCAGGAAGAAACAGAGGCTTCAAGGACCGTAGACTCAGCGAACGCAACCATTAACCATGGGCTTGATACAAGGCAACTCGGGACAATGATGAGTGCCATAACTGACAACATCACACAAAGCACAAGGCTTTGGAGGCTGAGGAGGAGAAGGGTTAGTTGAGGTAGCCCTGTCTTTTGATGCCTTCTTGTGATATTTTCCCTTTTTATCTGAAGTTGTCGCAACAGGAGAAGGTTCACGTTGAGGTGGTTAAGGCACGGTAGCAGCAGGAGGAGTCATGAGGACCGGTTGAATTGAGGTCAAAGCAAGATAAGGTTTGGGTTGATCAGGCAGGGTAGAAATTGGGGGATCGATGTACCAAATGGGAATCCCTAGGGTTGGGATAGGAATGGATAGGGTAGCCATGACAGGTACCAAGAACACTCCAGGAGGAGGAGCTAGGAACTATATCTGACCAGAGGGGTAATGGCCAGGCAGGATGGATCCGAGATGGTAAGGCCAGGAGGAACCATGCTAGGAAGGTAGAGAGGATCATGGATACCAGTTGTAGGTGAAGGGCCAGGAGGGGGTCTAGAAGGCTGAGTCAAAGTGCTAGGAGCAAGTTTCTGAGGGTGGGGTTGCTGACTAGCCGAAGCAGGCCACTTGAGGAAAGCTCGAGATGTTTGCATCATGCAAACATTCGATGAGATGGGATTGGAGGTAGGAGGAGGAAGACCAGGGAATGAACCAATCAAAGAGGAGTATTTGTATACTCTGAGTGAGACACTAGTCAAGGGGTCGATGGTTTTCTTATTGGCCACCCAAGATATGATGGACTCAGGGGAGGTCTGAGACTTCGGTTCGTAATATGTCAACAAGTCAATGTTGACTATATTTCTGTTATGGGGAAAGGACATATTACGATGAACCGCAGATGGTATAGCAGAAATTTCATAGGTGTATCTACAACCCAATGAATGTTGTAATCTAAGAGGGCATCAATGACTTCTACATCAACGCAAACAGCCTTGCCCGCAAGAGTAATAGGAGAATTGTGGAACATGCCAATGGGCTTGGAGAAGTGGTCATTCCACGCTCGGAGGGTGATAGTGGAAGGGTCCAACTCAGGTGATCCAACTTGCTTCCAAACTGAAGTGGAAATCACACAGGTGGATGCCCCCTCATCAATAATACAATGAGAAACGTTGATGTTCCAGATATTGACGGGGATTTGGAAGGCGACGGAAGCAAGAAGGGGAGGATGTTCTGACTGGTCAACATTGAAGGCGATCAATCGATCATCTGAAGGATCTACAGCGCCCATGGCAGATACTAGATCTTTTCGTTATGAAGGGCACGACTAGAGGAGTCTAGTGTTGAGATGGCAGTAGGAGATTGCGCCAAATCATCTACTATACTATATGAATGGGAAGATTTTCCAAAAGCAGCATTTCGGCGTAATGGTCCCTTAGGGATCTTGGTATGAGCCTTTGCCTTAGGTTGAGGGATCTTCAAAGGACCATTGATGGTCAAAAGAGGCTCTGTAGAACCTAAAGAAGGGGGCTCAGGGGCAGACGTAACGTTAGGCTTGTTGTACTGACTGGACCGAATCTGAAGGTTGAGGTTAATGGTAATGGGTTGGTCAGATTTCATCATGAAAATCTGGTAATCAGAGGTACCAGATGGAGGAGGTTGATTGGTCGTCTAACCTTCAGGTTTTTGGGTAGACACAAATCCTTGCTGAGGGAAAGGATTAGTAAACACAGTTGGCTGACTAGGCGCATCATTGGGAGGGACGAAAGGGGAGGCTTGTTTTCCTCGCGATGCTGCTTGAGTCTCCCACATCTACCGCATCTATGGTAAAAGAGAACAATCGTAGGTGTAATGACCATAGACACCGCAATATGAACAAGGCTTATTCGTGCAAACAGGCCTGTCCTGCTTGGGCTGAGTGCCTTGTTGTTGGTTAGCAATGTTAGGTGCATTACCTTGGGGATTAGGTCCAGGATTACCAGGGGTAGATTGATTTTGAGTGTCTTTCCTCTTCTTTTTGTAAGTATGAGGATTATTCACACCCTGTTGTGCATACACCTGCCCCTGAGGGGGTGATGGTTGTTGTTTCAGGGGTTGAGAAGGCAAGGGAGGCGGGGGTGCTAACGCTGGAAGAGTTGGAGCACTAGGCTACAGATATGGATAATAAAGAGGTTGGATAACATTGTGGTAAATAGGTTGGGAAAAAGGAGGAGGCATGTCGTATCCTAGATACATGCTACTGGGAGGGGGAAAAGTGTTGGAGGTGATAGACCCTCCCTGAGGGAAACCATAACCTATAGGAGGTTGATCGTATGGATGAGAAAGAGCTCCAATGGTACCATCAATGGCATGGGATGCCCCCGATGCGTTAGCACCACTGGGTCTAGGGAGATCAGGTAAGATGGTATAAACATAACCATACTAAGCATAGATCAAGTCGTATTTTAATGCAATCTGGAGAGCAGCTTCTTCAATTTGAGGGAAATGAAATGCAACATATTTCCCTATACCAGGAAAAAGGTATCTAAGGAACTAGTCCATATAGACACGATATTTGAAGGTAGGGGCTCGACATAGGCTCTTTATTCTCCACCATTCATGGACATGATCGGATAGTTAGGTCGCAGGCGATTGAAGGAAAGAAGTCAAAAGTTCAGTACCAGTGTCATAATGAAAGGGAAACTGGAAATAAGACAAAAAATCCCAGGCAAGAGTCGCAAAGGTGGTATGAGAGGAGGACGCCTGATCAACATACCACTTAGAATATTCTCTAGTAAGCATAAATTGGAACAACCGAAGATGGACAGAGTAATTAGTAATGGAGTTAGACGAACACCACATGTGGAAAGATCGAACATGGTTTGTAGGATCTTCTCCAATAATACCTTCAAACTTGGGGATGTCAGAAAGGAGCTTGTTCAGCATAGCAGGCCAACCAGCGTCATGGCATATAGGGTCATTGATCAACTAGTTAAAATCGGGAAGACTGAGGCCTACCATATAGGGGAGCAAGGGAGCGGCCGAGACAGTTCCTGTTGCGGTCCCACTGGTAGTATTCCCAGCATTAGGACCGGAGCTACTACTAGCATTAGGTCCTGAACCAGACATGGTGAAGGTGACAGGGGGAGAACCGAGGGCGGAACTAGAAGGGGAACCAAATGAACCAGAAGAGGAGTCGAAGTGCAGACTCATTGGAGGACAAACTCGAATCCTACACGGAGGACTAATTCTTCCTACAGGAAACTGAGGGTGAAGGCTAATAAGTCTCCGAGATAAATGCCTTGGGGGCGCAATGATGAAGGCAAAAACACAGTACAAAGGGAAGAGAGACCAACAAGGGTGAAGAGGTGTAGGATCAACTGATTACAATGTCGAAACAAGGGCAGAGAGGTTCAGGATCAATTGATTACAATGTTAAAGTCTTTGTCTCGCGGTGTTAACTAGGCTCTTCTTCACTTAGGGTGTGTGTTAAGTGTGTAAATTGTAATTTTTAAACCCAAAAGTTTGTAGAGAAAAATAAAAAGTGTGTTATATAACTATAAATAAACCTGAAATAACAGAAAATAAACAGCTAATTATGCATTAACCTAAACCCAATGAGGCGGGCTTCTCAACAACTAGTCTGTGGGTGGGAAAAAATCTAGTCAAAACACACCAAAATAGCCACTAGATCTAATTAAAGGAGGGACAAAGATCTAAAGGTCAGATCTGCTTGAAATAGGTTCAGAAAAAAACAAAAAATTAGAAGAAAAAATTTTGTAAATAAGGTCGCGAAAGGCTACAACCGAGAGGGAATCAGAGGGTACCCTAGAGGAAGACCCAAACCAAAACTAAAAGGAGGTGTTTTGGATGGATAAATAACAAATATGAAGTGGATCTGAAGGTGAGGGATCAGATCTGAAAAATGGTTGAACACTCTGACATTTCAGATGACCTATTGCAGCTAAAACTCCTCCTAGAAAGGTGGAGGGTACTGAAGCCCTAGGGGGTTAGGTTCCCACTTTGATGAGTAAAAAAAAGCAAGTACATGTCCAAAATGGGTAGAGACGGAGGTCAGACAACCCTGAACAGAGGCCCAGATAAACCCAGAAAAATATCAAAAATTTTCCCACAAAAAGCTTAGGTCGCAGTTTCTGAACTGATTTCTGGCTAGGTCGCAGGTTTGAGGTTTTTTTCTACACCTTGAAGGTCTAGGTTGAAATTTTAGGCCCAAAAAGTGATACCTGCACTTTTGACACTCTCGAGAGCAGGTTTCAGAAAAAAAATTCGTCTCAACTGCGGCTGATGCCTGTCACTTGCGCGATAGGTCCGAAAACACACAGAAGTTAGAATTTTTAATTTTTTAGGGTTTTATAAGTTAAAAGCAACATCAAGAAAAGAAAAACAAGAATCTAAAGAGAAATCCTAGGGTTTAAAGTAGCTGGATATGCAGGGATCTGAAAAAAGATAGAGGTCGTAATTGTAAACCCTTGTGGAGTCACCAGTTGTTAGTATGAATCTTAATCGCAAGTGTATGAAAAAAGATCATATTAGCTATGTGTAACAAACAGCCCTAACATCAAAGATGGCTGCCAATTTCTTTAGATCTATAGTGAGTTGACTAAGATAAATGCAAAAAAATCTAGATCTATGCAGTAAAATACATTAAGCAGTAAATAAAAGCAAGAGTTGCTCCATGCATCCAATAGACAAGACAAGAATGTTTTAAAGAATTTTTGTATTTTTTGACACCTCGGAAGGGAACATAGAAAGATGTTACCAGTCCCCCTCAATGGGATGGGTTCTTGTAAGTTCTTAGCACTTCAAATCTAAGATATCTCTCTCTTGATGGTGTAGAAAACCCAGACAAAAAATGGAACTCAAAGGGAGCTCACAAGAAAAATGGTAGCAAAATATGACAATGATGGAGGATCAAAGTCAGACCAAAAGTATAGATCCATAGTGATCTTTAGGCAACGAAAGGTAGTGAGAGAATGGAAAAACCTTTCTATTTATAACAAAATATTGAGTTAGTCTAAATATTGGTGCATAATTAAAACATTATTAACCAAATCAAGATCCAACTTTTATAGAATATTTTATTATATTTGTTGGCGGGAAAAAGAATTTGACTTTGGTCAAATCCCTTTATTTGTAAATAATAAATAAATAAATGATTTATTTATTATTTTAAGGATGTGGTTGAGTAATAATCAAATGAATAATGATTTATTCAATTATTTATGAATGATTTAGTCAAATTTAACAAGGAATATTATTTAAATAAGGTTTAAATAAGTATTCCTAGAAAATAATAAGATAAATAATGATTTATCTAATTAATTTTCCTGTTTTGGGTTAAATATGACCAGGAATATTAATTAAACTGTTGTTTAACTAATTATTCCTTGAGGAAAATAAAAAAAATATGGATTTCTTCAATATTTCCTCATGGGGTTTCCTGTTTAAACCATAAACAACTTAATAAATATGGATTACTAAGTTAATTTTCATAATGAAAGCAATTTTACTTAGGGTAAAATTGATCTTACATGGTGTACTTTGGTCCATCTAATAGTAACAAGTTAGATGACCAAAAACTGGTGTAAAATCCTTGATTTTAGGCATGTGCATCATAAACCCTTGTTGGGCCGCTAGTTTGTCATTATTATTATCAATTTTTAACACCTATTTCATCCATTTCTACCATTCTTTATCACGGCATTTATCATTGTTTATCATATAATTCCATTTTATAATTATTTATGCTCTTAAGTATAAATATTATTTCTTCTCCTTTATTTTTAATAAATTGATGATTATTATGCATGATTTTACCAATGATGGTTTATTAATAAATTTTTTATAACATCACTCACCATTTTAGCCTCCAATATATTTTCCAGATTGCAGATTTGATCTCTAACTCATCATTAAATATTCCAACTCAGAAATTCGTTGGAATAAGAAGTGACAGTTTTTCATTGGACAGTTTGGGCAAATGGAGAAGAATCTGGAAAATATGAAACATGGGTTTTGTCCAGAACGCACCGAATTAACTTTGTTGAAGATTGGTTTTCCAAAATTTGGTTCGTATTAAGAGAAATGAAACGTTCTATGAAGATGATTTTTCTCAAATTCGTTGTTGCGGCCGTTTTCCAAATTATCTCAATTGCAATACCAAATTCTACCTGTTCTTGTTGAATGATTGATAGAAAGATATTTCAGATATGATCTTGCTAATCAATTTGTTGTGAATAATCCAATTTTTTTATGGGAATCAATTTTTAATCATATCTGTTGTAACTTCTCTCTGATCTCTGTGTATTTAAATGGGAAACAGAGATCAAAAATGCAGATTATTATTTATGAGAATAATTATGGAATTATTATGGGATTATTAGATTAGAGATGATAGGAGGACATAGCAGAAAGCGAAGAATGTAAATCAGACTGTATCATGTATCTTTCATTTACGCATCATTTGTAATCAACAGAACATAGTTCTGAAAGACAGATTTGTATTGTAATGATCGCGATGATTAATACATAGTTTGTGTTGTTGTTCATTCAGTTGTTCTGGAGTAAATAAGCAGTGTTCGCTAGTGGCTAAGGGTGCGGTCTCTAGTGAATCTCGTTGTTGTTCTTTGTGCTATACTTTTCCATTTACTGTAAGTATACTATGTTTTTCTGCTTTACAATGAATTGCTTTTGCTGATTTAGATTTCTGCATTTATTCCTCTACGTGTGCATTTCCAATTTATTATTTGTTTGTTAACAAGAATAGGTTTCGATTATTTAAAGTATAGATTGTTATTTACATTACTTTCCTTCTGTCTGATTGTTTAGATCTAGTTGAAAGAGCTCAGTTAATGCTTCAGTGCTCTCGGTTGATTTAATTATTTGAATAAGAGAATGAATCACAGTTTTGGATTATAATGCATAGATGAATCACTTTCTTTGAAGCTTCAAATTTATGATTGCATATATATTCAACGATTGGTTTTACCGTTACTCTCTAGGTTTATAGCTTGCACATATTGTGTACACTTGAAACAAAAAGACTTACCCAGGTTGATAATTAATGTGAGGCAATTAGGAGTTTTAAAAGACACCTTTTGGCACCCAAAATTTTGGCGCCATTGCTGGGGAGAATGTTGACATTTCACAGAGAGTGATGTATGTTTGATATTTGTTGTCAGGAAAGAATTGGGTATTAAAAACGGAAGGTAAGAACCTACCTAACGAGCAAGTAAAGTGCTTGCTCCTCTGCCCGCTTTTCAGCACAATTGCATAGAAGTTGAAGTAGGTTTTTGATGTTTGTCTGTTGTGAAATAATTGGGTATTAAAAATGGAAGGTAAGAACCTGCGTAATGAGAAATTAAAGCGCTTGCTCCTCCTGCTTTTCAGCAGAATTGCGTAGGAATTGAAGTAGGAATTTTAGAGGTATAATTTTTGAAAAAAATCTTGTAATTCCACTCGAGTGGTGATGTAAGCACCACCCATTTCACTAACCAATTGATAGGAACATTTGAAGGATGATCCTCAAAGAAACACATGAAGAACATCTTCAATTATGGTAAGAAATGGCTCACATTGCAACTTTTGAATTCCCTATCAAAGATCTAGGAGGAGTGACATAAATGCACATAATTCCCCCATCGTCTCTACCAAATTTTCATGGTTTGAAAAATGAAGATCCAAATACATTCTTATTTGAGTTTTAAATACTTTGTAGAGGATATGATTATTGTACTAATGATCGAAGGTTGAAAGTGTTTCCTCTTACCCTAAAAGGAGCAGCTCTCCAATGGTTCATGAACCTTGGTGGGAATTTCATCCAAACTTGGGAGGACATGAAGAACGTATTCTTGAAGAAGTACCAAGACTATTGCAAGGCTGAAGAGGATATTTTCAATATGATACAAGGGGAAGATGAAAGCTTGGAGGACTATGTGGAGCAATTTCAATACAACTTTCTAAAATCAAAGCATAAGTATTTGGAAAAAGAGATCTTAAAAACACTCATACTCAAAGGAATCAAAGATGAATTTTTAGAACTCTTAAATCTAATAGACAAATACGATGTTTTTCAGTTATCATATGATGATGTTTTTGAATTATGCATAAATTATTCAATAGGAATCTCCAAGGTTGGTAAGAATTCTAGAAAAGCTTCTTATTTCTTTTCCAAATCTACTACAAGAAGAGGAGACATAAGAGCGGAAATCAATATTTTATTTGAAAAATTTAAATATGATTTTATTAGCTCTATAAATTCACAATTAGATGTTTTACAGGTTCAGAAAAATCAAGAAATTGAAGAAGTGTTTTTCCCTCATTGCCAAAAGGAGCATCCCATAGATACTCATTCTTCCTTATCTAGGATGGAAGTAGCATATCAAAGAGATGAGGAAGCTGCAACAATGTCAAAACCATGGAAATTGTGGCCTACATGTATGGTTCAAAACACTTCCCCTCCATTTTATTACTTGTATAATCCATTATGGAATACTCATGTGTTAGGGCAGCAATGTCAATCTCGATATAACCCCCACCATTCTTGTCTACAAGTTTGGCATGGTTCATCTTATGATTGCATGACTACTCTCCCTCATCTTGTAGCACAAACACATCCTACATATTCTCCACTAGCTCTTCCACAACATCTTGTTTTCCTATCAAAATCATCCACTCAACCCAATCAAATACATCATCAAAATGCTCCATTCCGTACACAATTTACTGCTCAACTCATTCCACACCCTCACCATAATAAACCAGTACAACATACTTACAGTTTTGAACTGAAAATTTTACCCACCCTTCCCACCCATTCTATCTCACATGCACCATTGGAGAAAAATTATACTGAGATTCAGAATGTATCAAATCCAAAAATTGTAGAGGTTATGAAAGAAAATGAGGTTTCTTCTAGCCTGCATCAACAAGACGTTTTAAACACTTAAGAACTTCATGAAATGACGGCTATGGGAAATCAATAAAGTAAGGGATACATTGAAGATTGGTTTCACTCCATTTTTTTGCAGCATCACTCCATACTTCAACAATTTTTGGCACCATCTTTTCAAGGGAAGTTGGCTTCTCAAACACTACTATTTATTAACATGCATTCTTCAAATTTGGGTATGTACATACTGGAGGCCTTATTTCGAAAATAGCTCCACTGGAAGTAATCTTATACGTAAGCACATTAAATTTTCAAAGAAGAGTAGGTTAGTGTAGAAAATAAATAAATAAGGACATAAATAAATACATTTTTATTATTATATAAAAATAATTGTTTTTGTTGTAACACACTGTGGAAATCAACATCGGTGATAAATATTTTAATTTATTTGTGTTTTTAGATGTATTATATTTAAAATAATAGTTATATAAGCACTCATATTCATTTTTATCACCAATATGGAAAAATTTCATGAATGTCATATTTTTTTGGCTTGCGGGCTTGATGAAATTTCTGAAAATAGAGTCAGGACAGTCATGTTTTTAGGGACCAAATATGAATATTTTAAAAAACATATTTCTATCCTAATTATCCCTTGATTTATACTTTCCAACCCAATTTTAATCACTCCATTTGGATTTGAAATGAAAAAGTTAGAACCAAAACATTGACAGGGCATCTAGTAGGCAGCTCAGGAACAGAGTCGGGATAATCATGTTTTGAGGGACCAAAAGTGAATATTTTAAAAATATGCTTCTATAATAAGTAGCCCTTGATTTCTACTTTCCAACCTAATTTGAATCACTCCATTTTTATTTGAAACGAAAAATTTAGAACCAAAACATTGACAGGGTGTCTAGTAGGCAGCTCAGGAACAGAGTTGGGACAGTGAGTTTTTGGAGGCCTAAATGAATATATTTTTAAAACATTTTTCTATGGTATAATCCTATATGAATATAGTTTACAAGGAAATTTGAATCACTCGATTTAGATATTGTATGAGAAATATATGACCCAAATACTGACTGTCTATCCTAAATCAGCACTCTTAAAACTCTATTTTTCCAGCTAGTCATTAAAGTATTTGACCCATCAATTCTTATTGTCTTCAAAACCTATTTCTATTGGAGATAAATAAATGAATATAATTTCATTTCCAACTTGAATCAGCTTAATCTGTCATCAAACGAAAAATTTATGCTTAAGATATCCATTGTTGGTCTAAGATGGGTAATCGAAAATGACTCCGTTATGCGGGTTGTTCTAAGTAAAATTGACATATCATATCATTGAATTTAAAAAAAAAAAACTATTTATATTGGTAATATATATTTGAAGTAGCTCTCATTTGGCTCTTGAATCACTCAAATTGGACGAAAAACAACGAAGTTATGATTAAAACACTGCAGTTTAGCATGATTGGCCACTGCTCTCCCGCAGGTAATAAATTAATTTTATCAGTGGATTTGTTTTACAGAGTAACTACTTGTTAGTTTTTTTGCATAGTTCTTGGATTAGGGGAGCTCGATCACCTCTATTTCTCCATGATTTAATGTTTTATTGCAAGTAGATACTCATTTTTTTGCAGGTCTTAGGAGAATAAAGAAGGTCAATTTATGGACAAGCAATTCTTTAAAGAAATTTTAATGAAACAAGGACATTTCATTCAATTCATTACCTAATGGATTCATAACAGAAAAAATGGAGAATTGATTCCCATTCAAATATTCATGTCATTGCTGCCAAAACATTTTTCCAAGAGATCATTTCTTTTTCCATTGATAGATTGATATTCCCTTAGGAAATAACATCATAGCTGTTGTAAATTTATTTATTTATGTCCTATTGTTAAATAAAGTGTTGTTTCTTTTCTGATTTCTCTTATGTTTTTGTGTTTTAGGTGTTGCTTCCTTCAAATTGTATTTTCCACTCCATTGGCGATTGAAAAATGAGGACCCCACCATGCAAGTTTCAGTTGCAGAAGGTAATTCTTCGGCAGCACCATTTCTATAAAAAATTACTTTTTCTTTAGATTTGTACATACAATCATTTTTCTCTATTTTTTCTATTTTTATTCTTTCTGTATCATCACTCTTCTGTTGTTTAGAGTAGGAGGGATGATTTTTTTTCTCTCTCTCTTTTTCTTTTCTCTTACTATTCCATATAGGGAACAGCTGCTATTCCATATAGGGAACAATACCTTTTTGTGTGATTTTTCCTTGTTGTTCCATATAGGAAATAGTTGTTGTTCCATATAGGGAACAACACTTTTCTGTGTGATTTTTCCCTGTTGTTCAATATAGGGAACAGCACTTTTTTGTGTGATTTTTCTTTGTTGTTCCATATAGGGAACAGCTTTTGTTCCATATAGGGAACAACACTTTTTTGTGTAATTTTTCCTTGTTGTTCCGTATGGGGAACATCTGTTGTTCCATATATGGAACAACACTTTTTTGTGTCATTTTTCCTTGTTGTTCCATATAGGGAACAGTTGTTGTTCCATATAGGGAACAGCACTTTTTTGTGTGATTTTTCCTTGCTATTCCATAGAGGGAGCATTTTTTCGTGTGATTTTTCCTTGCTGTTCCATATAGGGAACAACACTTTTTGAGATTTTTTTTTGTTCCCTCTTGGGAACAACACTTTTTTGAGTTTTTGTTGTTCCCTCTCTGGAGAAACACTTTTCTTCGTTTTTATTGTTCCCTTTTGGGAACACTTTTGTGTGTTTACTGTTCCAACTTTGGAACAACCCTTTTTGTCATTTACTGTTCAAAATTTTGAAAAACACCTTTTTCTCTTAGTGTGTCTTGTTGTTCCCACTTTTGAATAGTTGTTGTTCCATCTTTGAAACAACATTTTTGCTTCTTCTAAGTTGTGTTTTGTGAATAGCACTTCCTTCCTCTTGTGGGATTATTCATAGCTCATCTCAGCCCCATTTTTTTTATTCCCTTTCATGACATGAAGTAAAATACTTCTATGAGGACAAGAATTATGGATTCTATTGAGGCAGGTGAATATCATTAACATTATGATATTTAACAGGATAGCTTCTGGATGAGAGATTCTTTTTAAGAAAAGGGACACAATTATTTATATACTACTTTAATGCATCTTTTTCGGTTGTACATGATACTGATTGATCATCTTAATACCATGTTGGTTCCACCCTTCCTATTTATAATCTTCTCTATCTGTAATAAATGAGATTATAGGTATATTTTTTTTTCTATTGACATGTTCAACTTCTTCCACCATCCCTACTCTTAAGGAGTACTGAGCCTCCCTCTTTTTATCATAAAACTGTGTAATCATAGAAAAATTTTGTTTGCATATGGAGGATAGGGGGTCTCATTATGAGCCAGCCTACCATGTTCATAAGGATGTAACGAAGTGACATTCCCATTATGGCCACCACATCAGGATTATGATCCATTCAATAGCCAAAATATTCTTGGAACAGGAGGCCTTATCATGAGTCGGCCTGATCACTTTTGCTACATCCCAGTGAATGGAAGTGTGGTTATCTCGTTACCACGCCAGCACATTGATCTCTTCTATAGAACAGCACTAAAACTCTCCATTTATAAATTGATGATCTTGGCTCATACGGGTTAAAAAGTAACCTGCCGAGGCTATGGACATTTGCTGGCAGCAGAGGCTCTACTTATGGTATTAAATTTATATCTTATCGTCAATTATTACTTAAATACCCTTTTCTTATTATTATTTTTTATCGGAGAAGTTATTTCCTTAATTTTTCCCTGTTTTTAACTTTTACGCATGAGAAATTGTTTTCCGATCAATCGCATCATTTTCGGCTAGAATACTGTCAGAAAAGCATATTTTTGGCATATTGTTGTCCTTTTCTTTTTCGCATAACTTATCATCAATCCAAAGTGTCCTATCTCTTATTCATAACTATCTTTACACACTCCGCTCTCATTATAACCATACCTCTTGCCGTCCTAACATTAATATGTGTACTCTGCTTCATTTACTATCGTATTGATCATTCCCTTGCCTTGTCGTCAGCACAACACCTTTCATATGCTTTATGGTCATGGAATCCCTTTTCCAATTGGAGGGGGGTAATGTATGCATTATGTGATAACATGCGATATAATTACTGAGCTCTACCATAACTTGATGATTTGACAAAATATTAGTACTGCATTTATACAAAAAAAATTCTGATTATAATTTTTGCATGCGTCTTATCTGTTGCTATTCAAAACTCAAACTATGGATTCAAGAAATTTGCATGCAAAATAGTGACTTGTTACAAGAGAACAAAAAGTATGGGGGGAATTCTATTCGTAGAAAGGCCACACTATTGCCCCGAACAACAAAGGCTCGTGCAACTCGCGAACGTGCACAATTGTTCAGATATGATGTGCTTGCATGGCTTCCGCATTTTGCATCACTTTCAGTATCCACTCAGCCTACATCATCTTCAACAAATTCCAGTCTATACATGTCATTCCACATTTTTTTTGGAGGTGAAACTTGAGGTAAAATAGCATACTTTTCTGATTTATTACGAATTTAGGAGAATTTCATGAAAAATCCATTGAGCATTATTTATCATCATTCATTCCACATCTTTACCACTTCCAATTATTCAAAGGAAAAATCTTTCAGTTTGGGGGATTTTTCCTTTCATTTATTTATTTATTATGATCATCTCAGCCATTCTCCACACCTCACTTCTTCCATGTTGTTTTACACCAACCATAGATTTCAACAGATTGTATTAATCACCTCTACTTATTTTCTAGAATTGCATGAGGGCATGACAATTCTTCAGTTTGGGGGAAGCATTGCTTCACATGATGGATGTTTTCTACTTTCTTTCTCATTTAAGGCATACAATTTCATTTTATACAGTGCATAAATTGATTTTCATATATCTTTAAAATTATAAACTGAATTCTTGTGATTTCTGGATAACAAAGAGGTATCATTAAAATACACAAACCCAGATAATTTCACGCTAAATTAGTTCATAAAATTTTGAAAATCATGCACTATCACCTACAGCCATTTTGTTTATATCTCATGATCTGTGCATCAAAACGATCTGATTTTTGGATCATAGAAGCATTAATATATTAGAAATCTAGTTTTTGAGAAAATGGTTAATGAAGTATGTGGTTACTTATATCATATTTTGCTGCAACTTCATATACATATAGTTGAACGTCAAATGTAAAAATTGTTACGCCTTCATCAAGATTGCTAAAATTGAATATTCTTTATTTGAGGAAGAATTCATTTGTTCCATCCATTTCATGAGTTGGGATGAACATTTTTTGTATTATTGTTTGGTTAATAAAGAAGCTTTGGGTTGCATGAGGACATGCAATATATTAAGTTTGGGGGTATGTTGGGCCGCTAGTTTGTCATTATTATTATCACATTTTAACACCTCTTTCATCCATTTCTACCATTCCTTATCACGTCATTTATCATGGTTTATCATATAATTCCATTTTATAATTATTTATAAATAATTATTTCTCTTATGGATAAATATTATTTCTTCTCCTTTAATTTTAATAAATTGATGATTATTATGCATAATTTTACCAATGTGGTTTATTAATAAATTTGTTGTAACATTACTCACCATTTTATCCTCCAAGATATTTTCCAGATTGCAGATTTGATCTCCAGCTCATCATTAAATATTCCAACTCAGAAATTCGTTGGAATAAGAAGCGATAGTTTTTCATTGGACGGTTTGGGCAAATGGAGAAGAATCTGGAAAATCTGAAACATGGGTTTTGTCTAGAATAGACCAAATTAACTTTTCTACAAAGAATTTTTCCCAAATTCAATTCGTATTAAAAGAAATGGAAGGTTCTCTGAAGATGATTTTCTCATATTCGTTGTTGTGGCTGTTTTCCAAATTATCTCAGTTGCAATACCAAATTCAACCTGTTCTTGTTGAATGATTGATGGAAATATATTTGAGATATGATCTTGCTGATAAATTTGTTGTGAACAATCCAATTTTTTTATAGGAATCATTTTGTAATCATCTCTGTTGTAACTTCTCTCTGCTCTCTATGTATTTAAATGAAAAATAGAGATCAAAGAATCAGATTATTATTTGTGAGAATAATTATGGAATTATTATGGGATTATTAGATTAGAGATGATAGGAGGACATAGTAGAAAGCAGAGAATGTAAATCAAACCGTATCATGTCTTGTGTCGTCTATCTTTCATTTACACATCATTTGTAATGAACAGAACGTAGTTCTGAAAGACAGATTTGTATTGTAATTATTATGAAGATTAATACATAGTTTGTGTTGTTTTTCATTCGATTTTTCTGGAGTAACTAAGCAGTGTTCGCTAGTGGATAAGGGCCCGGTCTGTGGTGAATCTCATTGTATTTCTCTGTGCTATACTTTTCCATTTACTGCAAATATACTATGCTTTTCTGCTTTACAATGAATTGCTTTTGATGATTTAGATTTCTGCATTTATTCCTCTACGTGCATATTTCCAATTTATTAGTTGTTTGTTAACAAGAATCGATTTTGATTATTTAAAGTATAGATTGTTATTTAAATTACTTTCCTTCTGTCCGATGGTTTAGATCCAGCTGAAAGAGCTCAGTTAATTCTTTAGTGCTCTCGGTTGATTTAATTATTTGAATTAGAGAATGAATCATAGTTTTGGATTATAATGCATAGATGAATCACTTTATTTAAAGCTTCAGATTTATGATTGCATCTATATTCAAATATTGGTTTTACCATTACTCTCTAGGTTTATAGTTTGCACATATTGTGTACACTCTTGAAACAAAAAGACTTACCCAGGTTGATAATTAATGTGAGGCAATTAAGAGTTTTAAAAGACACCTTTTAGCACCCAAAATTTTGGCGTCGTTTCCGGGGAGAGTGTTGACATTTCGCAGAGAGTGATTTATGTTTGATATTTTTTTTTGGGAAAGAATTGGGTATTAAAAACGGAAGGTAATAACCTATGTAACGAGAAAGTAAAGTGTTTGCTCCTCTGCCCGCTTTTCAGCACAATTGCATAGAAGTTGAAGTAGGTGTTTGATGTTTGTCTACTATGAAATAATTGGGTATTAAAAACATAATTTAAGAACCTGTGTAACGAGCAAGTAAAGAGCTTGCTCCTCCGCTCGCTTTTCAATAGAATTGTGTAGGAATTGAAGTAGGAATTTTAGAGGTAGAATTTTTGAAAAAATTCTTGTAATTCCACTCCAGTGGTGATGTAAGCACCACCCATTTCACTAACCAATTGATAGGAACATTTGAAGGAGGATCCTCAAAGAAACACATGAATAACATCTTCAATTATGGTAATAAATGGCTCACATTGCAACTTTTCAATTCCCTATAAAATATCTAGGAGGAGTGACACAAATGCACATAATTCTTCCATCGTCTCTACCAAATTTTCATGGTTTGAAAAATGAAGATCTAGATACATTCTTATTTGAATTTGAAATACTTTGTAGAGGATATGATTATTGTACTAATGATCGAAGGTTGAAAGTGTTTCCTCTTACTCTAAAAGGAACAGCTCTCTGATGGTTCATGAACCTTGGTGGGAATTGCATCCAAACTTGGGAGGACATGAAGAACGTATTCTTGAAGAAGTACCAAGACTATTTCAAGGCCGATGAAAATATTTTCAATATGATACAAGGGGAATATGAAAGCTTGGAGGACTATGTGGAGTGATTTCGATACAACTTTCTAAAATCAAAGCATAAGTATTTGAAAAAAGAGATATTAAAAACAATCCTACTCAAAGGAATCAAAGATGAGTTTTTAGAACTCTTAAATATAATAGGAAAAGGCGATGTTTTTCAGTTATCATATGATGATGTTTGTGAATTATTCATAAGTTATTTAAGAGGAATCTCTAAGGCTGGTAAGAATTCTAGAGAAGCTTCTTATTTCTTTTCCAAATATACTACAATAAGAGGAGACATAAGAGTTGAAATCAATGTTTTATTTGAAAATTTTAAATATGATTTTATTAGCTCTCTAAATTCACAATTGGATGTTTTACAGGTTCAAAAAAATCAATAAATTGAAGAAGTGTTTTTCCCTCATTGCCAAAAGGAGCATCCCATAGATACTCATTCTTCCTTATCTAGGATGGAAGTAGCATATCAAAGAGATGGGGAAGCTGCAACAATGTCAAAACCATGGAAATCATGGCCTACATGTATGGTTCAAAACACTTCCCCTCCATTTTATTACTTGTATAATCCATTATGGAATACTCATGTGTTAGGGCAACAATGTCAATCTCGATATAACCCCCACCAATCTTGTCTACAAGTTTGGCATGGTTCATCTTATGATTGCATGACTACTCTCCCTCATCTTGTAGCACAAACACATCCTCCATATTCTCCACTAGCTCTTCCACAAAATCTTGTTTACCTATCAAAATCATCCACTCAACCCAATCAACTACATCATCAAAATGCTCCATTCCCTACACAATTTCATGCTCAACTCATTCCACACACTCACCATAATAAACCAGTACAACATGCTTACAGTGTTGAAATTCAAAATTTACCCACCCTTCTGTTGGACGGATAGGTCGTTCTTGCAGACAAGACAGACCTCCCAAGTGTCCTACAGATAGCTAGCAACAAACAGCCAAACAAAAACTATTTTCTCTAGATAATATTCGATTCAGAATTAGCTACAACAGGGTCTTTGAAGACCTACCTATAGTTCAGCGCTATTTGTAATAATATTCTTTCCAATTGCTTGAAAGAGTTGTC
This sequence comes from Pinus albicaulis, assembly GCA_034641835.2. Lineage (NCBI taxonomy): Eukaryota > Viridiplantae > Streptophyta > Pinopsida > Pinales > Pinaceae > Pinus > Pinus albicaulis. Next base: position 816,813,396 of record CM076584.1, read on the forward strand.
CTCAAAGATCTGCAATCACAAACATGGAAAAAATCAATAGCACCTGCATAGGATAAACTAATTCACAAATTATATATCTATCAAGATGATCAAGGAATTCAATAAATAAGATAATTAATTAAATAACTCTTCGATAAAACATGATAAACAAGCTACTTAATTAAAAAAATCATTGAGAAAACGGTATTCATTCGCATTATTTTTAATAAAGTAAAGCCTTCTAACCGTGTCCGCCTTGATGTCGTATAGGCCTTCCTGGGGTCCAGAACTGGCGTTTCCTTTACTCTGACAAGATTTTCACTCTCTCAGCTAGAATACACATGGGTGTCTAATAATTCTCACATAATGATAAATTAAGAGAGTCTAAGTCTATACAGCATTTCTCCTCAAAAATTCTCAAATTCTAACTCTCAAAAGTCCCCCAAAAGTCCCCTAAAAGTCCCCCTTGAGGCTGCACTATGGCTTTAATTTATAGGAAAAGAGAAGAGGTTGTAGCTCCACATAAGAAGGGATAGAATCCTATTTTGAAGGGATTGAGCTCCATAAACCAAGGGGTAGGTTTCCATAATGGGGGAATGAACATACATGATAGGAGCGAACCTTTGACTGCATAATTGCTTCTAGAAGCTTCCAGGTTTGACTGTTGGGCTTCTAAATGTTACTTTCTGCCTTCATTTTACCTTTTACAAGGGTCCACACCTTTAATACACAAAACTTATAGTAGGTTCTGCAGTTTTTCTTCACAAAAGGTGCGGTACCGAAGGCAATGTTAAGAGAAAGTGTGGTACAAGTGTTTTTAAGACTTTTATGAGCTTTTCTCTCAATTTCAAGGCTTGATTTTGGGAACTTTGATGTCGTAGACTTCTAAGGAAGTAATATATGAGTAATGATGAACCCATATAGACACTAAAACGTCATGGTGACAAATTTCAGTGTAACAGATTACCCCCTAAAGCGCGAAGTATGAGATAATATGAAGAGTGAAGTTCTTTATCATTTCAAAGATTGGCCTGTGGACACCCCAGTCGGAATCCTGTAAAAACATTCAATGAAAAACATATATATATATATATATATATTTATCATCACTGAGGTAGGCATTCCCATACTCAGATCAAAAACTAACTAAACTTGTTCTAATACATAAATGATTTTAATATTACATCAATATTGTAGACACAGCATGGACGCAGCCATCTGTAATGAATAGTCTACTGCATAATGAAAAATAAAACTCCTCGTAGCCTGGATGGTGGAAACTAGATCCAGGGTCTTGATTTCTGCTTCCCGAACTAGTACGATTCTATCCATGCGATTACATGTGCTGAAGTCGAACATGGTAGAACCCACTTGATTACCAGTCAATGATGTGAATTGTTAACAAGTGTGAGAGAAACCACCAATAATGACTATGGCTCTCAAAGTACTCAGTACAATCCATGAAATGTGAATAATTGATCTGAAGTTGAACATTTCACGGAATCGTTCGATCAAAGGTCAATGATGCAACTTGTCGTCGAAGGAGAGAAATATGCCATTAAGGCATGCAGATTCCAAGGTACTGACGGATTCTAGATCAACTTCCTAGATGATGAGCTGTCGTCGATAGAAAGTGATCCATCGTAAGTAAGCTCACAAGACCATAGATCAATTTTTGACGAAATGTTTTGCAAGGACTAACTCAAGGATGTTCAACGCGAATGGAGATAAATGTTTGCAGATGAATGGTTTATTTGACTGTCCTCTTGAACACATAACGACACTGCAGATGGTTTGGTAACAATTTCCCTAAGCTAATACCCAGAAACTGGATAAAGACGTTCAATGTGGTTTGATTAACTGATAGGAAAATGATTTTCCCAACCCAAGTATAAGTGTGACAAAAGGTATCGTGTTCAAGAGTGGTATACTGCTTTTATAAATCAAAATGTAACAAATGAATTCATTTTCTCTCTTTTCCCCCACCATTTCTAGAAAGTACCTCTTTATTTTTGACAAGCTTCAGGAGGATAACATTTGCTTGTTTATAAGCTCATCCTTCGGATGAGTCCAACTTAGTTTAAAATCGAACCCTAATAAGGAGTGGTTCATTCTTGTTTGTAATTGACAGGTCCTTCACTTTTAAATTTTAATGAGTCCATTATAGGAGAAACTTGGTGTTTTTCATTTTTAGGGAGTCAGAAGAAAAAACTTAAGAAAAATCCATGGGTGTACTTTTTCATAATTTTAGTCTCTTAGGCCCGAAAAAGGATAAAATAATGCGGGAGAGAACTCTACTGACCATAATTAGTCAACGTATACATTTTTCGTAAATATTCCATTTCAGTCTGAAAAAGGGGTAAACTTATACTGAAGGGATGACTGTTCATTTCCTTTAACGAGTTCGAATAGTCAAGTACTCGGCAATATTTTCATGTTTAAAGAGTCTAAAAAGGGCTTAAAATAGAACTCCAAGGTTTTTCTTTTTCGTAATTTTCAAGAGCCTGAAAATTTGATAAAAGTATACTCAGTAGTTTCACTTTTTCTGTAAGTTTTAACGAGTTCGAAAAAGTGATAAAAATGTACTCATTGTTTTAGCTTTTTCATAAGTTTTAACGAGTTCAAAAAAGTGATAAAAATTTACTCATATGGCCAACTTTCAATTTAATTTACGAGCAGGAAAAGATGGAAAGAACTCGGCATTTTCGTGTGTTTTATAAGAATGAAAGATTGCAAAATAATCTCGGGATTTTCATGAGTTTAATGAGTCTTGAAAATAATAACCGAAATAAACTCGAGATAGGTTTCATTTTTACACAAGCTTGAAACAAAGAAAACTTTGCTTGAGATAGGTTTCATTTTTACACAATCTTGAAACGTAAGAAAACTATGCTTTAAAAGTGGTTTCATTTTTAAAAAATCTTGAAACAGAGAAAATTGTGCTTGAGAATGGGTTTGTTTCATTTTTACACAAGCTTGAAACAGAAAAAATTGTGCTTGAGAATGGTTTCATTTTTACACAAGCTTGAAACATAGAAAATTGTACTTGAGATAAGTTTCAATGCCCCCTACGCGTAACCTGCTAGAGTACATGCCCCCCAAGCTTCATTTCATTCAACTAAGTAGACTAATAGTTACTAATAGCTGGATGGAATGAAGGTTCATTTACAAGATCAGATGAAAGACTCGAATTGACTAGGAGAGGATTTGTTTCATTTTAACGAGGTTGACATAGGAAAAGAACCATCCTCATGGTGACCTGTTTCATTTTTTAACGAGGTTGACATAGTAAAAGGAACTATCCTCATAAACTAATATTTCTAATCTACCTACATAACCTACTGATTCATTTTTTAATGAGGTTGACACAGGAAAAGAACTTTCCTCATGGGTCTGTTTCATTTTTTAACGAGGTCGACATAGTAAAAGAACTGTCCTCATATCTACTCTCTACAATCTACCTACATAACCTACTGATTCATTTTTTAACGAGGTTGAGATAGTAAAAGAACCTATCCTCATGGATCACTGATTCATTTTTTAACGAGGTTGACACAGTAAAAGGAACCATCCTTGCTATGACCTTGTCATGGCTTCCAACTAGAAGAACGACATGTCAAAGGACATTCCTCGATCATGGATTCTAGAAGGTCTTCATCAGATGGAAGAACAATTCTCTGGAAGGAAAACATGTCAATGGACTCAAAAGGGATAGGAACATCACGTCCAAATAATCCCATAGAGTTTTCCATATCAATTACCGGATCTAAGCCAAAGGAATTCGAGAAAATAGTGAGAGGATCTCTTGCATCGGTAACTGAAAACATGGGACTGGTTGCACATAATTAACCCATGGCGGGGTAGATACCACTTTAGTAGAAGGAACTTTTAGGGGTGTTGGACTATTGGTAGTCGAATCAAGACTAGTGAATGAAAGTTGGTCAACAGTCACAATGTTTCCATTGTGAGGGAAATACATCACACGAAAGAGTGTCAATATGACAGCTTTCATTGCATAGACATAGTCTCACCCAAGGAGTAAATTGAAATCCAAGGGGCCTCTAACTACCATAAGATCAATACAGATATTTTTACCTTCCAAAGTAATAGAAAACTTACGAAGGATCCCTAAAGGTTCACTAATGGTTCTATTAAAAGCTTTCAGATTCTGCATAACAGGCACAAGCTGAGGGGAACCCAAAGCTTTCCAAGCAGTTGAGAATAAAATACTAACAGAAGCACCTTCATCTACATGTGTGCGACATACATTCTTACAACAACTCTGAATAATTATTTGGAAAGGGATGTAAGAAGGAAGACGAGGTTATGTCAGTCTATTCCAATCAAAGGAAAATACCTCGGTACTTGGAGGGGGTTTTGTAGAAATAGTTGAAATTCCCCCTAGCGTAGAATAATCTGATGTAACAAGAAGAACTAGAGCGGTATGAAGTTCACTCTCTTCAAGGAGAGTGGGATCGATCGAATGTGAAATCGAATTGACCACTTGATCAACTAATGGATCATCAACCTGAGTGATATGAGTTTCACTCTTCAATGGAAGTGTGGGATCAACTGTACTTGGAATTATATCAATCCCTCCATCAGTTGACGGTAGGTTGGGAGAAATTTGACAGTAACCAGTTGGAATAGTAAGGTTTTCCAACAATTTTGAGGCTTCATCCATGTGAGGGAAAATGTGAGTTTGATGACTCCCTTTGCATAACTTACAAAGAAACCTAACTTTACCCTTTTTCCTAGAAACCTTACTATCACTGGTTGATGGATCAATGGTAAGTTGACGAGATTTTTCTGACCATACTTCCAATACCTTTGGAATACCAGGAAAATTGATAAGGAAGTGGTCACCCTTACAAAGCCTGCAAGGGTATTTGGGTTTACGATGCATGTTGGAGGTTTCTTCAACACTACTAACACTTACAGCCATGTTTGACTGGTTGACTTCTTTCTTATCTTGCTTCTTCTTCTTCTTCCCTTTCTTCTTCTTCTTAGCCACCTGGTTACTAGCGTCAAGGCTTTTACCAAGCGAAGAGGAAGAAAGGGAGGAAGAAATATTGGGCGAAGAAGGTAAAGGGTCAACATGAGGTTGGTGATGTTGAGATGGTGAACTCTATTGAGGTGAAGCATCTGGTTGAGGTGGAAAAATTGGAGTATTCGGGGCCAACGAGGTTGAAAATAACCATACCGGTAAACCCATTGTAAATCCAAGTAATGACAATGTAGCCATATAAGGAGGACCAACATTTCCAAAGCAAGGAAAAGTACTAGGATTCTCGTTAAGAGGGGTTCCTTGTTTGGTAAATTCCAGAACAGTTGCCATTATATTCAACTTCAGTGAATTTTATTAACAATTTATAAATAAAATTAACAATTCAAAATTCACACCTAACAATTAAAATTCACAATTCACACCTATGGTCTCTAAAAGTAAAAATAAACAAATGAACATGTGCTATCAAATCTAGGAGTCAAACCAAACACAAATAGTAGATTTCCGCACTAAAAACACTAGTTGGTAATGAAATCCAACATCGTAGAATTTTAATGCAGAAATGGCGGTTGGAACAGTTACCCCGACAACCTACTTAATGAAAAAGACCGGTGCAAGTTTCTCCACTATGCCATCTCGAGTGAAGATAACTCTCTGGAGAGTCCAAGTGAGTCTAGTCGATGTCTGTTCCAGGTACAGTGGGATATTCCCTCCACCATCACCTTAGGAAAGAATCCTATAGATTATGGCCACTAAGGTTACCAACATAAACAAATATACCTAGGGGAACACTCTACGATCCGACACACACGCAAGGGTAGAGTAACAAAGCTCAATCCCCTTGAAGGCTCCTTCACATAATCCAAGGTTTACTAACAAGTGACCCCAGGCTCCTCGACAATGGTCAATCTGAGGTTTACCGTTGTTAATACATGTATATCTTCTATCGTTCCCAATGAGGAAGGATTGATTACCTCACTGGTTCGGATATGATCTCATGCTTGACTCCTTTAGGAGGAGCTTCCAAGAGCATACATGCAACAATTGGAATTTTTCTTACCGCAAGATCGACTACTTGTTTCTTTTACTTTCTTGGAGAGTTAACTAAAACCTATTCCAAGACACTAGCCTGAGCTATGTTGGTGGAAAGAGCCCTAAAAATGTAAAAATCACTAGATGAATTTTATTAAGCGTTGTGTTATTTAGATTGTTATTACTCAAAGGGTAAATGGTTATGAAACCAATGGTGTTATGACCCGACCCAAAACTGAATGCAATTGAATATGATAATGTAATCTTTTCAATTCGATGAATCCTAACTAAAGTAAGGAGAGAGTTTCCATTCACTTCCAACAATGCAAGAATTGATAAATAAGAGAAAATATAACAAATTCTCTAATGCACTAATTTCATCAAGAAAACTAATGCTTATTAATTCAAAACAATTTTTTATTTTTATGTTTTAAAACAAACATAAAAACATGTAAACTCAAATCAAAGAAAACGAACTAAATCTACGATTGATTTTTCCAGAATGTAAACTATGTAGTTGTGATCTATGCACAATTCACTTGAAAAGTATGCAAATGTAATCTATGCACATTTTTCATTCATATTCTGAAAATGAGAATTCTAATTATGCAAATGTTATCTATGCAAGAGAATTCTTCAACACAAGATGATTCTAATGTAATCTAAGAACCAATCAAGTATAAGTAAAGAAAATCGGTTGAGAGTTCCAAAGATCAAAAAATAAAATTAAAGTAATGACCAAAGGAAATCAAATTAAGAATTTCTCCAAAAAGAAACTCAAAACACCCAACTAACTTAACAGAGACTAATGAGATTGTAAGAGTTGCTGAAAGAAATTCACACAAGGCTTTCTGACAGAAAATACAAGTCTGGGTATATACTGAGAATCATGTAAGCTAGTTCCAGAAAAGAGAATCTTAAATTTTTCAAAAAATTTCTCGGTCCGCAAGTTTCAGTGTAAACAAGTGCGGTCCTGCACTATTTATACCAGAAAAGAGCGGAGATGCCTGCACTGTTTCTAAAAGAAAAGTGCGGATACCAAAAAATTAAAAGAAAAAATAAAAAATCTAAAACGTTTGTCAGGGATTCTACAGGGATAAACTACCCAAGCCAGTATAAACCAATCAAAATTAGAAAAAATAAATTCACAAGTCAAAAATAAAAGATTTCAAAGTTCAATATCCATTCCCCAGTGGAGTCGTCATTTTGTTAGATAGATAAGTCATTCTTGCGGACAAGACAGACCTCCTAAGTGTCCTACGGATAGCTAGCAACAAACAGCCAAACAAAAACTATTTTCTCTAGATAATATTCGATTCGGAATTAGCTACAACAGGGGTTTTGAAGACCTACCTATAGTCTAGCGCTATTTCTAATAATCTTCTTTCTAGTTGCTTGAAAGAGTCATCTTCAAAGATCTGCAATCACAAACATGGAAAAAATCAATAGTACCTGCATAAGATAAACTAATTCACGAATTATATATCTATCAAGATGATCAAGGAATTCAAGAAATAAGATAATTAATTAAATAACTCATCGATAAAACATGATTAACAAGCTACTTAATTAAAAAAATCATTGAGAAAATGGTATTCATTCGTATTAACTTTAATAAAGAAGATCCTTACAACCGTGTCTGCCTTGATGTCGTACAGGCCTTCTTGGGGTCCGGAACAGATGTTTCCTTTACTCTGACAAGATTTGCACCCTCTCAGCTAAAATACACATGGATGTGTAATCATTCCCACATAATGATAAGTTAAGAGAGTCTGAGTCTATACAGCATTTCTCCTCAAAAATTCTCAAAGTATAACTCTCAAAAGTCCCCCAAAGGTCCCCCAAAAGTCCCCCTTGAGGCTGCACTATGGCTTCAATTTATAGGAAAATGGAAGAGGTTGCAGCTCCACATAAGAGGGGATAGAATCCTCTTTTGAAGGGATTGAGCTCCATAAACCAAGGGGTAGGCTCTCATAATGGAGGAATGAACATACATGATAGGAGCAAACCTTTGACCAGATAATTGCTTCTAGAAGCTTCCAGATTTGACTGTTGGGCTTCTAAATGTTACTTTCCGCCTTCATTTTACCTTTTATAGGGGTCTGCACCTTTAATACACAAAAGGTCCGGTATGTATTGCAGTGTTTCTTCACAAAATATGCGGTACCACAGGAAATGTTAAGAGAAAGTGCAGTACAAGTGTTTTTAAGACTTTTATGAGCTTTTCTCTCAATTTCAAGGCTTGATTTTAGGAACTTTGATGTCGTAGACTTCTAAGGGAGTAATATATGAGTAATGATGAACCCATATAGACACTAAAATTTCATGGTGACAAATTTTAATGTAACACCTTCCCACCCATTCTATCTCACATGCACCATTGGAGAAAACTTATACTGAGATTCAGAATGTATCAAATCCAAAAATTGTAGAGGTTATGAGAGAAAATGAGGTTTCTTCTAGCCTTCATCAAAGAGTCATTTTAAACACTCAAGAACTTCATGATATGAAGGCTATGGGAAATCAAGAAAGTAAGGGATACATTGAAGATTGGTTTCACTCCATTTGTTTGCAGCATCACTCCATACTTCAACAATTTTTGGCACCATCTTTTCAAGGGAAGTTGGCTTCTCATACCCTACTATTTATTAACATGCATTTTTCAAATTTGGGTATGTACATACTGGAGGCCTTATTTCAAAAATGGCTAAACTGGAAGTACTTTTATACGTAAGCATATTAAATTTTCAAAGAAGAGTAGGTTGGTGTATAAAATAAATAAATAAGGACATAAATAAATACATTTTTATTATTATGTGAAAATAATTGTTTTTGTTGCAACACGCTGTGGAAATCAACACCGGTGATAAATATTTTAATTTATTTGTGTATGTATATGTATTATATTTAAAATAATAGTTCTACAAACACTCATATTCATTTTTATCACCAATATGGAAAAATTGCTTGAATATCATATTTTTTGGCTTGCGGGCTTGATGAAATTTTTGAAAACAGAGTCGAGATAGTCATGTTTTGAGGGACCAAATGTGAATATTTTAAAAACATATTTCTATCCTAAGTAGCCCTTGATGTATACTTTCCAAAAAAATTGAATCGCTCCATTTGGATTTGAAACGAAAAAGTTAGAACCAAAACATTGACAGGGCGTCTAGTAGGCAGCTCAGGAACAGAGTCGGGACAGTCATGTTTTGAAGGACCAAAATTGAATATTTTAAAAATATGTTTCTATCCTAAGTATCCCTTGATTTATAATTTCTAACCCAATTTTAATCACTCCATTTTGATTTGAAACGAAAAATTTATAACCAAAACATTGACAGGGCGTCTAGTAGGCAGCTCAGGAACAGAGTTGGGATAGTGAGTTTTTGGAGGCCTAAATGACTATATTTTTAAAACCTGTTTCTATGGTATATTCCTCTATGAATATATTTTACAAGGCAACTTGAATCACTCAATTTCGATATCGTATGAAAACGTATGACCCAAATATTGACTGTCTATCCTAAATCAGCACTCTTAAAACTCTGTTTTTCCAGCTGTTCATTAAAGTATTTGACCCATCAAGTATTCTTGTCTTCAAAACCTATTTCTATCGGAGATAAATAAATGAATCTAATTTCATTTCCAACTTGAATCAGCTTAATCTGTCATCAAACGAAAAAGTTATGCTTAAGATATCCATTATTGGTCTAAGATGGGTAATTGAAAATTTGTCCGTTATGCAGGTTGTTCTAAGTAAAATTGACATATCATATCATTGAATTTTTAAAAAAAAACTATTTCTATTGGTAATATATCTTTGAATTAGCTCTCATTTTTCTTTTGAATCACTCAAATTGGACGAAAAACAAAGAAGTTATGATTAAAACACTGCGGGTTAGCATGATTGGTCACTGCTCTCTCGCAGGTAATAAATTAATTTTGTCAGTGGATTTGTTTTACAGAGTAACTACTTGTTATTTTTTTTGCATATTTCTTGGATTAGGGGAGCCCGATCACCTCTCTTTCTCCATGATTTAATGTTTTATTGCAAGTAGACACTCATTTTTTTGCGGGTCTCAAGAGAATAAAGAAGGTTAATTTATGGACGAGCGATTATTGAAAGAAATTTTAATGAAACAAGGGCATTTCATTCAATTCATTACCTAACGGATTCATAACAGAAAAAATGAAGAATTGATTCCCATTCGAAGATTCATGTCACTGCTACCAAAACATTTTTCCAAGAGATCATTTCTTTTTCCATTGATAGATTGATATTCCCTTAGGAAATAACATCATAGCTATTGTAACTTAATTTATATATTTATATCCTGTTGTTAAATAAAGTGTTGTTTCTTTTCTGATTTCTCTTATGTTTTTTTGTTTCAGGTATTGCTTCCTTCAAATTGTAGTTTCCACTCCATTGGAGATTGAACAATGAGGACCTCACCATACAAGTTTCAGTTGCAGAAGGCAATTCTTCGGAAGCACCAATTCTGTAACAAGTTACTTTTTCTTTAGATATGTACATATAATCAATTTTTCTCTATTTTTTCTATTGTTATTCTTTCTGTATCATCACTCTTCTATTGTTTAGAGTAGGAGGGATGATTTTTTTTCTCTCTGTGTGTTTTCTCTTGTTGTTCCATATATGAACCAACTGTTGTTCCATATAGGGAACAATACTTTTTTGTGTAATTTTTCCTTGTTGTTCCATATAGGGAACAATTGTTGTTCCATATAGGGGACAGCACTTTTTTGAGTGATTTTTCCTTGTTGTTCCATATAGGGAATAGTTATTGTTCCATATAGGGAACAGTACTTTTCTGTGTGATTTTTCCTTGTTATTCCATATAGGGAACAACACTTTTTTGTGTGATTTTTCCTTGCTGTTCCATATAGGGAACAGTTGTTTTTCCATATAGGGAACAACACTTTTTTGTGTGATTTTTCCTTGTTGTTCCATAGGGAACAGTTGTTTTTCCATATAGGGAACAGTGCTTTTTTGCGTGATTTTTCCTTGCTGTTCCATATAGGGAATAATTGTTGTTCCATAAAGGGAACAGCACTTTTTTCTGTGATTTTTCCTTGTTGTTCCATATAGGGAACAACACTTTTTCATTTGATTTTTCCTTGCTATTCCATATAGGGAATAGATGTTGTTCCATAGAGGGAACAACACTTTTTCGTGTGATTTTTCCTTGTTGTTCCATATAGGGAGCAACACTTTTTGAGATTTTTTGTTGTTCTCTCTTGGGAACAACACTTTTTTGAGTTTTTGTTGTTCCCTCTCTGGAACAGCACTTTTCTGTGTTTTTGATGTTCCCTTTTGGGAACAACACTTTTGTGTGTTTACTGTTCCAACTTTGGAACACCACTTTTTGTTGTTTACTGTTCAAACTTTTGAACAACACCTTTTTCTCTCAACGTGTCTTGTTGTTCCCACTTTTGAACAGTTGTTGTTCCATCTTTGAAACAACATTTTTGCTTCTTCTAAGTTGTGTTTTGTAAATAGCACTTCCTTCCTCTTGTGGGATTATTCCTAGCTCATCTTAGCCCCATTTTTCTAATTCCCTTTCATGACATGAAGTACAATACTTCTATGAGGACGAGAATTATGGATTCTATTGAAGCAGGTGAATATCATTAACATTATGATCTTTAACAGGACAGCTTCTGGATGAGAGATTCTTTTTAAGAAAATGGACACAGTTATTTATATACTACTTTACTGCACCATTTTCTATTGCACATGATATTGATTGATCATCTTAATACCATGTTGGTTCCACTCTTCCTGGTTATAATCTTCTCTATCTGTAATAAATGAGATTATGGGTATATTTTTTTTTTCTATTGACATGTTCAACTTCGTCCACCATCCCTACTCTTAAGGAGTACTGAGCCTCCCTCTTTTTATCATAAAACTATGTAATCACAGCAAAGATTTTTTTGCAGAGGGAGGATAGGGGGTCTCATTACAAGCCAACCTACCATTTTCATAAGGTTGTAACGAAGTGACATTCCCATTATGGCCACCACGCCAGGGTTATGATCCATTGGATAGCCAAAATATCCTTGGAACAAGAGGTCTCATCATGAGCAGGCCTGATCACTTTTTCTACATCCCAGTGAATGGCAGTGTGGTTATCTAGTTACCACGCCAGTATACTAATCTCTTCTGTAGAACAGCACTGAAACTCTCTATTTATAAATTGAGGATCCTGGCTCATATGGGTTAAAAAACAACCCTACCGAGGCTATTGACGTCTACTGGCAGCAGAGGCTCTGCTTATGGTATTGAAGTTATATCTTATCTTCAGTTATTACTATAATACCCTTTTCTTATTCTTTTTTTATCGGAGAAGTTATTTCCTTAATTTTTCCCTATTTTTAACTTTTACACATGAGAAATTGTTTTTCGATCAATCACATCATTTTCGGCTAGAATACTGTCAGAAAAGCATCTTTTTGGCATATTGTTGTCATTTTCTTTTTCTCATAACTTATCATCAATCCAAAGCGTCCTATCTCATATTCATAACTATCTTTACACACTCTGCTCTCATTCTAACCATACCTCTTTCCATCCTATCATTGATATGTGTACTCTACTTCATTTACTGTCGTATTTATCATTCCCTTGCCTTGCCGTCAGCACAACACCTTTCATATGCTTTATGGTCATGGAATCCCTTTTCTAATTGGAGGGGGGAATGTAGGCATTATGTGATAACACGCGATATAATTACTGAACTCTGCCATAACTTGATGACTTGACAAAATATTAGTACTGCATTTATACAAAAGTTTTTATGATTACAATTTTTGCATGAGTCTTATCTGTTGCTATTCAAAACTCAAACTACGGATTCAAGAAATTTTCATGCAAAATAGTGACTTGTTACAAGAGAACAACAAGTATGGGAGGAATTCTATTCGCAGCAAGGCCACACTATTGCCTTGAACAACAAAGGCTCGCGCAACTCGTGAATGCGCACAATTGTTTAGACATAATGTGCTTGCATGGCTTCCACATTTTGCATCACTTTCAGTATCCGCTCAGCCTACATCAACTTCAAAAAATGAAAGTCTATACATGTCATTCCACATTTTTTTTGGAGGCAAAACTTGAGGTAAAATAGCATACTTTTCTGATTTATTACGAATTTAGGATAATTTCATGCAAAATCCATTGAGCATTATTTATCATCATTCATTCCACATCTTTACCACTTCCCATTCTTCAAAGGAAAAAATCTTTCAGTTTGGGGGAGTGTTCCTTTCATTTATTTATTTATTTATTATGACCATCTTATTAATTCTCCACACCTCCCTTCTTCCATGTTGTTTTACACCAAGCCTAGATTTCAACAGATTGTAGCGACCACCTCCATTTGTTTTCTAGCATTGCATGAGGGCATGCTAATTCTTCAGTTTGGGGGAGGCATTGCTACACATGATGGATGTTTTCTACTTTATTTCTCATTTAAGGCATACAATTTCATTTTTATACAATGTAGAAATTGATTTTCATATATATTTAAAACTATAAAAAAAATTCTTATGATTTCTGGACAACAAAGAGGTATCATTAAAATACACAAACCCAAATGATTTCACGCTAAATTAGTTCATAAAATTTCAAAAATCATGCACTATCACCTTCATCCATTTTTTTTATATCTCATGATCCGTGTTAGCCTCCTATATCAATAGGTTTCATCTTTCATGATTGTCTTGATGGAAGTGTGGAATATGTTCAAACCTTCTTACTTGAGCGAAGGTGTTCCATATTTTTAAAAAACCAAAAAATCAAAAAATTTAAAAAATGTAAAGAGGGTATACCCTAAAAGAAAAATCAAAGGGTAAAAAGAATAAAAATGGTCAAAAAGAGAAAGAAATGAACCCCAAGCAAAAAATAGACCAAGGAAAGTGTGCAAATCCAAATGCCACTGCTATTTCATTTTTGTAATAAATCAATTGTGTGCAGCTTGTCAAACCTTTGCCACAATTCATGAATAAGTCAAACTGTTTAAACTTGGCTTACTCATATTTCAAGTTCATGTTATAGATTAGAGAATAAATATCTAGCCAAACAGTTTAATCTTGGCAGATAAGTAGCTAGGTAGAGTGAATAAAAGGTGCTCAACAGTTTAATCGAGCCCTTGGATGTAATCAGGGTAGAAATAGATAGATTTATCATGTAAAAAGAAAAAGATTGAAAAGGGTTTGCAAATCTAAATGCACCCTAATAAAGAAAAGAAAATGGTAGTGTTAAGTAGATAGGGTAGGTAGATGGTGCTGCAAAGTGTTATCTGATGAATGATGCTGCTACATGTTTTTGATCCTTTACTTTCATCATAAGTACTGAAGCAGGAAATACAATGGAAAATCATTGCAAGCAAAGTCAAAAAATCATTAACCTCCCTCATCATTTTCCCCCTTAAAAGTTTTACTAATTTCCCCCAAAAGTACTAAGGTGTTTGGAGATCAAAAGGGCTCAAGGCATTTCCTTGACTTCTGGAGGGACCGGACCCTCGGCCTGATGATCAAAAAGACCTAAGCACTTGAGATAATTCATCATTGTTATCTTCCATCTTTAAATTTTTCCTAAGAAAAATCCTATTTTACTTAGGAAACTGATGCAAAATTCCATAAAAATTCCTCAAAATAACTTGTTATTCTAAGTTTAAGTGTTGAAGATAAAATGTTGCAATTTACTTCACAAGTTATCACTTTCTTAGATGTACAAAAATGTTTTGATTTCCCTTGTCCTTTGCCATATTAACATTTAACTCTATTATATTAAATCCCTAGTGAAATACCCTTTCCTAAGTATATAACTCCCTTTTTATATATACCCCAAAAACCCCTTTATTATAATGTTTTAACCAAAGTATTTATCTCCCTAAAATTCATTAAAACCCGCTTCTACAAGCCCTTTGGTTAAAAATATAGCATTATACATTAATCCCGCCCCTATGGTGAATTAGTTGTATTAATTAATTTACCATATAAATAAAAAATATATATAAAAAGAAAAACTTTAGACATACAATACGTATGTTTAAATACCAAAAAATATCAATAAAGTTTCGAGAAAGCCTTGCGCCACCGTGGTCCGTCTACGTGGCATTCCACTTAAGCCAATTCCGCCGCAACCCCTTTCTTTTGCATACGGGATTAATTAAGTCATCTGGACTAATTAACAACCTTCTCCGCCTATTAAAAATCCCCCGGGGTGATTAAATTACGCGTTAAAATCTTTTAAAAACCCGACGGGCCCACCTTTGAACCCTCCGCCTATCTCCCCATCACCCCAGCCGTTGGATCAGCCTCCCACAGATCAACGGCCAGCGTTGATCCCGCTGCCCATCCCGTGTAAGTTCTTTAACCAGCGGGGGATGGGTGGTTTTGAATAGTCAGACCATCCACGTGGCGAGAAACCTGTGGAATCGCTGCCCCTCCGATAAAAACCATCCTCGACCAAAAGCGGTGCGGGAATACCACTTACCGCTTACCGCTTACTGCCGGCTTACGTCACCCCGTACGTCGATGACGTCATCACCTCGAGAAAATAAAAAATACTTTTAACTTGCGAATAAAGCCATTTTTCGTGTTTTTCCTGTTCTTTTCGTTATTCTGAAAACGACAGAGCTCCCGCTGCGATTTTCAAATTTTCACTGTAATTGATCATTTCGCCCCAAAATTCTGCTGCGCTAGTGTTGAAGAACAGTCCCGCCATTGCCTGTTACCTGTTAAAGAACCAGTTTCCGTCTAAAAGCAGGTATTTATCCTTTACGCCCCCGACTGCAAGTAAAACTCAGTTTCCTTTGTTTTTTTCGCTGAAAAAGTGGTTAAAAATCATCACTGAGTCCTCCCTGGAGATTTTAAAACCTGTGAAATTGCTCCCCGAACCTGCAAATTGTTCCAATTTCCTTCATTTCAAGAATTCCGCCCGGCCCGTGAAGAAAACCAAAAACCTCCATTTTTGAATCCACAAGAACCAAAATGGAGGTCCCCGCAGCTCTGAATATCGCCCCATTGAATGCTCCTCACCGTGAATTAGACTATTTACCTCTAATAGATGAAGATTTCCAAATTAAAGACCTGCATTTTGATGAAAGTCCCCTATTGAGCTATTGTCGCTGCAGAGACAAATACTCAAAGGGGCAAGATCTTATAGGGTTGTGAGAATCCAATCTCCCAAGGTATCTTATTCCTTCAGTCCTTATTTTCCCAGAAATCATTCATTACTGTCATTCAAACTATGATCCCACACAGAGGGCAGTATTAGCTCCTGATCAAAGTGTTTTGTTTCCCATCACTCCACAGGCTATCAATGCCATGTTGCACTTTGAACCAGACCAAGAGTTAGCACCATTGTCCATGGAAGGATTGATTGAGAAAACTAGGCAATTAACCCCAGAGAAGCTAAAATCCATGTGTCAGCATTTCATGCTACCTGAGCATCAGCCAAAAGGGTCTCCCCCCTATGGTTTTTACTATTTCAATACATTGGGAAGACTCATTGTAAATATAATATCTTTTGTCCTAGGATTTAATACCAGTGAATATGTAGATGAGATAACCTTGGCTCTGCTATCCATTTTTACTCCTGGGCAACCTCCTGAGATCAAATATGACTATGCTTCTTTCATAGCCAGCAAAATCCATGATCAATTCTTAAGGCTAGATACTGAAAAATTTTTTAAGTACTCCTCAGTTATCTATCATCTCATGATCTTCTATCAGTCAGAAAGGTTCCCTTTCCCTGTACAGAAACTTGATGCCAAGAAGAATCCCAGGTCAGTCATTTTTTGGTCTCCCATCATTCATTTTTCCTCTGATTCTCCCTACTCCTACTCAGAATTCATTGATCAGTTTGTATATCCAGCAACAAATTTATTAACAGGAATTTCTCCCCCAAGACTAAGCAATGAAATTAGAAAGACCTTGCAACTGTCAAAGAGTTATAAGGTTGGGGATTGGTACTTATACCAAAACCATACAGTCATCAGGATTTATGGATGTGAATTACATCCATTCAAGTTACCTAGATATGTACCAATGAGAATTTTTGCCTTGGAATACTTTAGGCAGATGAACAATTCAGATGTGATCCATTTCTGCAATGTAAAGAAGAAAGCTCAGTTAAGGATCAAAAGACAATTAGGTCCTTTCATCTGCAATTCTAGGGAGGCTGAGAGAGAAGCAGAACTTATATTAGAGAAAAAGTTCCAGACATCTTTCCGTTGGGTTCCTTATGACCCCTTTGGTTTTATTTGTGAAAAGAGATTAAAAAACAAATCATCTCCCTATATACATCACAAGATTCCTGATCTAGAACAGTATGCAAATCAAGATGAATGGGTTGAAGGAACTCTTGTTGAAGAAGAAAGTGAAGCAGACAGAATGAATAAGATTATGAAAGATGTTGAGAAGAACTTTGACCTAGAAACGTGTGGTCAAATGCAGGTACCCTACATTGGCACATCTTCAGCAGCCACCCTACAACAAGCATTACAGGAAGACAGTCCATCAGTAGCAGCAGAACCCAAGGGTAAAGGAAAGGAACCCGTAATCCAGGTTATTGAAACTTTGGTCATGGCTGAAAAACCACAGAGTTCCAAAGCACCGGAACAATCTCAGGCTTCTCCCACACCAGCAAAACACATCCAAGTTCCAGAGATGCAAACTCCACTGAATGTGGAAATAGGGAAAAAGAGGCTAGCTCCAGATACCACACCTTCAAAAGGAGCCTCACAGGTTTATCAAGCTAAAAAACACAAATCTGATCCACCTCCATATGTAGAAATTATAGATGAAGTATTTGATGATGGTAGGGAAGATAGTCAGCAAACAGGCACAGCAAGTGAAACAAACATAAGCCAGAAAGGGATACAAAAGCAATTGAGCACTGAAGTATCTTCTTTCAGACCGCCAAAGACAGATACTGGAGACATTAAAAGAACCTTAATTAATATTAAAAAAAAGAATGATCCATTGAAAATGAAGGTATATGATCAGTATATGAAGATGGCTCCTCATAATCAAGAAAGGCTAATGTCAGCGTTTGACCTTTCACAAGGTAAAATGCTAATGAGCCACTTCAAAGCAAAGGTGCCAAAGCCAACTTCAGCAGCAGATTACATCAGAACAAATTTTGAAGTTTTAACAAAGGATATCCATCCCCTGGACCAGATAGAGCTACACAGACAAACTGGGGAAATGGTTTATTCTACTCTCACCAACAAGGCCATGGCAGCTTTAACGCTGCAAGATTCTTTGAATAACACTACTGCACAATTGAAAATTGAGAAGGCCTCCTCACAGGCCAAGGATAATAGAATAAAGTCTCTAGAAGAGATAATCATTGGTTTGGGTCACAATCCCAAAGACATTAAAGGTATTGAGGCATTGGTGAAGAAGAAAGAAGATGATATAGCTGCACTCAGAAAACAGCTAAAACTACCAGCCTCGAGGCACCCTCAGACCCAGGAAGTTATAAAAGGAAATTCACAAGAAGAAATGATGGAGTTGCTCCTGAATATGACTGAGCGACTTAATGAAACAGAGAAGGAGTTGGAAAAAGCACTGCAGGAACATGAAATTATCAAGCAGACATCAGCAACAGGTACTACAACAGCAGGACAGCAGATACAGCCATCTCAGGTGAACACTTCTGGCTTAAGTTCCGAGGACTTAATAAAACAAATGGAGAGTTTGCAACTGAGGGTCACAGAACTCCAAGAAACAAAATTGCAATTAACAAAATTGGAGGAAAAACATGACACATCTAAAAAGACAGCTGCTGATAACACTAGAGAGATAAAAAGATTGGAAAAATTGGTTGAGGCTTTGGAAAAGGATCTTTCTTTGGAAAAGCCTCTAAAGGAAATAAATGACATTCTTTGGGGTAACATCATAGAATTAATAAAGGTCATATGGCCCTCCATTCAAGCTATCTTTGAACAAAATGAGCTGGTTAAAATTGCCCAAGAAGAAATAAACAAGACCAGAAATGAATTAAGAGGCAGGCCTGAACAGGCCAATCAGCTCATTCAATTTTTGAATTCCAGAACAAAACAACAGCTTGCATTGTTAGGAATTGATGACAGGACAGGTGCAGTTTTGGAAGCAAAGAGAGTTTTCACCAAGAGGACTTTCATGCAAAATTTAGAAAGGAAGTGCACAGACATTTTAGTTGATATCAACGTTTTCAGAGAGAAATTTCAAGCTTTGCTGGATAGTGGGTTACCAAGTCCCATGCTCACAGAAGATCAAATAGTAGACTTAGAAACCTATGAGAAGAGAATAAAGGCTCATGCTAAAACTACAGCTGATTGTTCTACTAGCTCGTCGGAATCAACATTACCAACCGGGAAAAGTATCTATGATAAAGTGAGGAATTTATTTCATCTGGAACATGAAATAAAATATCTATTTCCGAATGAGCCCACCTTTTATAAACTTACTGAAGCAGATGAAACTTTAAGGAAGCTCAGAAGAACTATGATACCAGATGATCAATGGTGGAAGGAAATGTTGGAAATTTTGTAAAAGTTGTTTTCAGGATGAGATTTTATCTTTACTATCAAGTAAATGGTAAAAATAGGAAGACAGATGAAAGAGTATCAGGTGAAAAGGTTAAAGAGTATCCGTGAGAATAAAGAGTGTCCAACAAGCCAAAGAAATACGCAAAGGACAGCACAGAGCCCTATTTTAGCACTTACCTCCAGCACGTCCACGAAGAAAGGAACAGCACATCGGCAGTTACACATTATTCTATCCACGAGACCATTTGTCTCTTGTTTGTTTGTAAATAATGCTTTAAGTCAGCCTAGGTTATTGGCTAAGATAGTGTAAGATTGTTTAAGATTATTTTGTGTATAAATAAACCCTCAAAGAGAGTATTGAGGGTGGATTCTATTACTCTGTTGTAACATTGAGATTTTCGGAATAAAAGCATTTTGGAGAAATTTATTCGTGGCTTACTGGATGACGATTTGAAGTACAAGACTTTTTGCAGGATTCATGTGTTGGACTGCAGTTCAATAAGTTTTTCTACCCTTTGTCTTAAGTTTTTTATCAGTTTATAATATCATTATGTCCATTTCTGAATAATTCACATAAAGGATTGAATCAGAATTTACTTAATTGTACTCTAATTTCAGATGTGATTGTTCTTAATGTTTTCCTCTAAATTAGTTATAAGCATGAATTCTTAAATGCTCTTGCTTTGCTAATTTAAACATTGTTGATTACTATAATAAAGAATTTTTCATTGCTCTTTGTTTGTAATCATCTCATTTCTTTCTTTTGAACATGGTGAAAGATTCTTAGCTGCCTTTCATCCCTTCAAAATCATCCCATCCACTTTAAATTTTAAGGATTGTTCTCTGCCTAGCTATCTTGCCCTGTAAAGCCATCTTGTGCGTAGAATAGAAATCCAGTAAAGCCATCCTTTGACTCCATAGCCCAATGGACTGAAAGCTCTCAACCTTGCCCTTAGTTTGTGGATTCCACCATTTTCCCAAAACAAACTTTGAATCTATAACCAGCCTAAAACCTTCCAAGAACAAAGATAAATCATAAAGAGAGAGCCCTCTCTGGATGCAGATTGGCTAGATTCTGCATCTAAAAGGTTGGTTTGTGGTTACCTCGGGTATACTTTCCTCTTACACAACTTCAAGGAAAACCTGAGTGATAACAATCCGTGCATCAAAACGATCTGATTTTTGGATCATAAAAGCATTAATATAGTAGAAATCTAGTTTTTGAGAAAATGGTTAATGAAGTTTGCTGTTACTTATATCATATTTTGCTGCAACTTCATATACACATAGTTGAACATCAAATGTAAAAATTTCTACGCCTTCATCAAGGCTGCTAAAATTGAATATTCATTATTTGAGGAAGAATTCATTTGTTCCATCCATCTCATGAGTTGGGATGAACAGTTTTTGTATTATTGCTTGGTTAATAAGTTGCATGAGGACATGTAATATATTCAGTTTGGGGGTATGTTGGGCCTCTAGTTTTTCATTATTATTATCACTTTTTAACACCTATTTCATCCATTTCTACCATTCTTTATCACGTCATTTATCATGGTTTATCATATAATTCCATTTTATAATTATTTATAAATAATTATTTCTCTTATGGATAAATATTATTTCTTCTCCTTTATTTTTAATAAATTGATGATTATTATGCATGATTTTACCAATTATGGTTTATTAATAAATCCGTTGTAACATCACTCACCATTTTAGCCTTCAATATATTTTCCAGATTGCAAATTTGATCTCCAACTCATCATTAAATATTCCAACTTAGAAATTCACTGGAATAAGAAGTGACAATTTTGCATTGGACGGTTTGGGCAGATGGAGAAGAATCTGGAAAATCCGAAACATGGGTTTTGTCTAGAACGGACCGAATTAACTTTTTCAAAGAGCAGTTTTCCCAAATTCGATTCTTACTAAGAGAAACAGAAGGTTCTCTGAAGACGATTTTCTTAGATTTGTTGTTGCGATCATTTTCCAAATTATCTCAGTTGCAATACTAAATTCGACCTGTTCTTTTTGAATGATTGATGGAAAGATATTTCAGATATGATCTTGCTGATCAATTTGTTGTGAAAAATCCAATTTTTTTATGGGAATCATTTTGTAATCATCTCTGTTGTAACTTCTCTCTGCTCTCTGTGTATTTAAATGAAAAATAGAGATCAAAGAAGTAGATTATTATTTATGAGAATAATTATGGAATTATTATGGGATTATTAGATTAGAGATTAGAGATGATAATCAGCAAAACGTAGTTCTGAAAGACAGATTTGTATTATAATGATTGTGATGATTAATACATAGCTTGCGTTGTTGTTCATTTGATTGTTCTGGAGTAACTAAGTAGTGTTCGTTGGCAGCGAAGGGCCTGGTCTCTGGTGAATGGCATTGTTTTTCTTTGTGTTATACTTTTCCATTTACTGCAAGTATACTATGCTTTTTTTCTTTACAGTGAATTGGTTTTGATGATTTAGATTTCTGAATTTATTCCTCTATGTACGCATTTCCAATTTATTAGTTGTTTGTTAACAAGAATCAGTTTTGATTATTTAAAGTATAGGCTGTGATTTACATTACTTTCCTTTTGTCCGATTGTTTAGATCCAACTGAAAGAGCTCAGTTAATGCTTCAGTGCTCTCTGTTGATTTAATTATTTGAATTAGAGAATGAATCACAGTTTTGGATTATAATGCATAGATGAATCGCTTTCTTTAAAGCTTCATATTTATGATTGCATCTATATTCAACGATTGGTTTTACCATTACTCTCTAGGTTTATAGCTTTCACATATTGTGTGCACTCTTGAAACAAAAAGACTTACCCAGGTTGATAATTAATGTGAGGCAATTAGGAGTTTTAAAAGACACATTTTAACACCCAACAACCCTAATCCACCCAAATATATTTAATATACACCTCTAGAGCTCATTTTTACCTTCAATCCTGGAGCTCTATCATTCTCAAGGAGATAAAGGAGCCTTTGATATACTTTGTGTTGCTTTTTCGGGGGATTTTTACTTTTGTCGTCCTTTGTCGTCTTTTGTTGCTTTTTGTCATTTTTATTTTGTAAGTGTTGGTTTGCTTGTTCCTATTCATGTTTGTTGGAATTTTTACTTATATTATCTTGTAGAAGTGTTTCTTCAGTTTTTCATTCACCTTTTATAAGTGTCACATTAGTTTTCTTGATTTTTCACATTGGTAATCGTCGTTTCGGCAACTCTCCTCACATATTTGTTTTTCCTTTTGTTTGTTGATTCTCTACACTTGATTCACACTTATATATACATAGTTATTTAGATATTCACTTTAACTTGCATCATCACTTAGACCTGTTAGTTTCCCATGCCTTCACTAGGAAAATTTGTGCTTCACTTGGTCATGCATTTCCTTGCCCAAGTCTGAGGCTCAAGATGAAATCTTGGCATATGAGACTGCACAATACACAGTATAGGTTGTCCCAACTATGCATTGCGCATTTCCAGGGATAAATCCTTCCACTTTGGCCACTGAGACTGTGAAATGCACAGTCTCTCCCAAACTCTACCCGGGATGAACTACACGTTGTGCAGTATCAAGCATCAACTTGCATCACTGGCTAATAAGACTATGCAATGCACAGTTCCTCCATCCATTACCCCTCCCTTGACCCCATAAATTGTGCAATTTTCCTCATCATTTCATGTGGTTGTTGTTTGATCTCTCTTTTAAAGTTGATTTGTTGAAGCTAAATGTATTCTTTCAATGAATGGTGTTTCCTCCTACAAGTATTATAGTCGTTGAGCACTTCTCTTCATCAGTCACTGTTACCATGGCACCCAAGAGAGCTACTTCAAACGATATTATAGAGAGTAGTATTGGGGAGGCAGTTGATAGTATGTTGGTAAAATTTCCAAATTATTTAGACACTCAACTATTCATTGAAATGGAATCAGATATTACGTGGCAGAAAGTGAATGAAGATTTTTCAACAAAGAGATTCAAAGCATATGTAGACGACCGTCAGGTATATGTCAATGTTCAACGGTCGGGACTACACAGGGTTGCATGCAGATGTCCAACCTTCCCATGTGTATATGTTGTCAGCTGGATAGTTTCACATATTGCTGTGAAGATTGACTTTGAACAACACTAGCGAACATAATCTTGCTTATTTTCTAGTAGCAAATTATCATCTCATGTACCATTTTCCTGATCCAGAATTTCTCATGGAATCATACTTCTATACCACCAATATTTATTTGAGCACGAAGGAAATTGTTAAGAATTGGGTAAAAGAGCCATCAAAGTTTCGTTAGACACCCACCAACACATACAATACAAAGTCTCTCAGAAGGCCCTATCAGCTCTTAATTATTCTATGTTACAGAATCTATGGTTAGTAGAGCACTGAGACCTTTCCTAAAGGGTGGGAATTCCTATTGAACTAGGTTCTGAATAAGGGGAATTCGTTCAACTAGTCAAACTTATTGGCTCGACAGTTAAATATCCATGTAGTTAATTCCCTTAATACACCCAAGGGCATGCAAGTGATATTTTACATGTATGCATATCTACTGGATGCAATATGTGCACACAATTCATTCCCTGGTATGAATAGGACTTGGACACCTCGAGACCCTTCCGTGCACATCCACTTCAAGCTTCTCTTGAATTTCAGCCACAGAGGAGTAATGGAAAAGCTAACTCACCACTTCCTCATTCTGTTATACAATTTCCTCTTGATGATGATCTGGTTATGGATGTGCACAATCTGTCTTATGATGAAATTCATAAAAGTATTGTACAAGCGTGGAAGAAAAATTTTCTAGATGACCACACATCTCCTACATTTATTATAGAAAGGGTGATTGTGGCAGACACCAGGATGAATCCTAATGCCATTGTCATAGCCAACTTGGCCTTTGCAAGTGCAACCAAGTCAAACATTGAGTATTTTATGGTCGAGAATAAGAAATTCGAAAAGAACTTGCAGGTTGTTAGGAAAGAGATTAAACAGCTCTGGAAAGTATCTTAGAACTCAACTTCCGCACAATTCCATATGAAGGAACTGAACGCAACGATACTCAGTGAAGTATCAACACTGTGAGAGAGCATGCAGAATATTTATGAGGAGCTTGTTATTGTGCATAAGGAATTTTTCCACTTGCACGGCTTGCAAGAGAAGTGTAGAGACTTATTCAAAACCCTTAAGGTATTACAAGCAACCATTTATGTTGTGCATGAATGTTCAATGCAATAAAAAGGGGCATTGCGTGAATTGGGGAAGAAAACAAAGATGGAGGTGGAGATGAAGAAAGAAAAGGTTTGAATACTCAT
Source organism: Pinus albicaulis (assembly GCA_034641835.2). Taxonomy (NCBI): domain Eukaryota; kingdom Viridiplantae; phylum Streptophyta; class Pinopsida; order Pinales; family Pinaceae; genus Pinus; species Pinus albicaulis. The sequence goes on from CM076584.1 coordinate 816,838,318, forward strand.
CCAAAATAACAAACAACTCCCCTCATTCATTGCTAGCATTTAAGCCTCATATGCACGATTGTATAACATCATGAATTTCTTTGTGAAGTCCCATAGGATCCCATCAATTGACTCACTCACTAAAGCCAAACATAGGAACCAGGTCAGGAAGGAGATACATGAATACTTGGAGAAGTGCAGATAGATCACCACTAGAGAAGATCTTGAGGTGAATAGGAAAAACATGCAAAATTACATCAATGGCCCTATCCAAATCAACACAATGTTTCTCATGATAAAGACAGAAGTATAGACTGGTTCCAAGTTAGCGTACCTGTATGAAATGGAGGCTACAGTCCACTTCCATCCTAACATCATCGAATAGTTTGAGGGACTCATTATGCAGTACAGAGCTTATCACCATTACGTGACAGAGAAATATCAAGCGTAAGTTGTTGAGCTAGAGTTTCCCCAAACTCAAGCATGATAGTGTTTTGTCTTATTAGGTTGTCTAGTTGGATCTACCAAATTTTTTCCTTATGGGTACGAGTAAATTGTAATATTTTTTTGTAAATATTTTGTAAGTGAAATTGCAAGTGTCAATTGTGGAATGTGAAGAGTCATGATGTAATGTAATTGAATAGCCATTTGTAAATAATTTGAAGAGTCGCGAGGTAATTCCAAGAGTCACAAATGTTAATGTGAAGAGTCACCCATTTCATTATAAATACATCCTCATAACTCATGTAAAGGGGATTTTGGAAGCCAATATTTTGGCTAGGCTTAGGCTTAGAATCAGAAGCTTGGGAGTTTTGTGAGAGCCTTGGCTTCTCCATAGCATAGAGGGAATATATTTCTTTGGAGAAGTAGGTGATGTTGACTTCATGTTCCACTATTAGGGCTAGCGGTCTGTCAATGGTATATGTATGATCAGAACTTTCACTTTAATAAAAGCTCAGAGTTGGCATGTTTTCATGCGTATGTTGTAAATATAGTAGGACTATTCTTGTTGTATTTTTGATGTATGTTATTTCACATACGCTTATGCTTATGAAATATTTTGTTTGCAATGGCATAAATATTTTTGAATGTGTGACATTGTATTATTCCATCATTGTTAACTTGTGAATTATTTCCAAGATTAGCTTGTGATGTCTTTATGCTCATGTGTTCCTTTCAAGTTGCATATTATTCCAGGCTTTTAAGGGGCTCACTCATTTTCTCTTTGTGTGATAGAACCTTCATGCATTACACTTGAATTTCTACGGAGTCACACACTTGCTCTCACTAGTCACCATAATCACTCTATGAATTATTAAGCCAAGGCATATCATTAAAACCCACCACATTGGAAACTGGGTCATATTCCAAATGGGACTCAAAAACCAAATGGTGTGAGGTCTAATTGGGACTTTATATCAGGTATATTCCCTAAATGTTGGCGGATCCAACACCATCAACATTTCTGGTGCTAGAAGAAGGTTCATATGAAAAGCTAAGCCCATGAACTCTATTTGAAATTTCTGCACCTTAATGGCTTCTTTCCATATCTTAGCCCCGACATGTTTTTCAAGAACCAAAAATCTGAAAGTATCTGTGGGAATTATCAATGAATTTTCAAATATTAAATTTGATGGTGAGGGTGGAACAACCATTCTCGAGCACAAAGCTCATTTTTTTCAAATTTTGCACGAAACACAATATCCACTGTGAGGATGTTACGTCTAGGTTGTTCGTCCTCACGTATGAAGCACACATGAAGGAATTGTGTTACACATTGTTTGTCACTTCTATACACTCTTTTGAACTTCTTGTCACAGATATTTACTACACCTTTGACAGGTATGGTTATAAATCTGTGTTCAAGAAAATTGTGCGATTGTGGAAAGCACCTGATGAATCTCTTGATGATTTTCATTATCGTTTCATTCATTTTTGTTTTTAATTTTATGAAGATGATATTGATTTTCCTTTAATTAAAGAAAATCTCAAATTTAATGTTCACATTTTGATGAATCCACATGAATATGAGTCTTTCGAAAGTCTCCAAACATACCTCAGTTATATAGCTTATAATTCTTCGACGAACGAAGTTGCTATTCCAAGTGACTCTTTATCTCCTCCTCATCAAAAAACTCCATTTCTGCAAGTTGAGGTGGGAGAGTTTGAGAATTCATCCATTGATTTACCACCATCTTCTCCAACCCCACATACTCAAAATTTCAACGTAGGTTTGGACTATGAAATTGATATTTGTGATGATGTTCTATCCCCTCTTTCTCCATCTGTTAATTCCTTTGGTCCTCCTGATTGTGATTTTTTTTTCTCCCGTTTTAGTTGTTTCTTTGGATGTTCACGAGGATCACGTTTAGGGTGGATTTGGTGTTGAGCAGAAAAACTATGATATCATTTATGATTACTATGTGTGGGATTCCACATCTGAACTAGAATCTGTGATGAAGGATAATTTTTTACCTTCCACATCTCTCCTTCATTATCCTAAAATTTTCCGTGATTTTGTCATTACATTTTAATCTTGCAAAGAATAAATTTATAATGATGTTATTTCCAATCACACTCAAAACTCATGGAATGTCTATCTTACATCCGAATGTGGAGAAGAAAAATATTCTCTTCTTGATCTCTCCAATCCATAATCTCATCATTCTGAAGAAATAGAAGTTGAAATTCCTTGTTTTCAATATTCCCCTCTTCATGATTCATTAGATCATGACGATGCCTTTATAGTTGATTTTGAACTTTTTGATCATGGCTGTCATGATCTATTCGCCGATACATCTGGTCATGACTATGATTTTTTCATTGTTGATATTTATAAGCCACCGGTCTTTGATGATATACCTTATGATGATTTGGAACTTCCGAAAGCTATCAAGGGACTTCAGCTCGAGCTGATGGTTATGTCATATTCTCATAGTCTTGAGGTTAGTTCCAATTTTGATAAAAATAATGTTGTATCTTTCAAGGCTCCTCTTCATTCTGCTGCACAAATTGAAAATCAATTTGTTTCACAATGTTTGCATCCTCCATCTATTTTCACGATCATATCGCTCATTCATTGGAGGATTCGTACCTAGCAAGCTCTATTGCGAAATGAAATTTTTCATCTTTGTTTATGTTCACCCAATTTTGAAGTTTGAAATATTTTTCTTGCGCATCTTCAATTCGCAGTGTGTTTGAACGCCATAATGCATCCGAAGAATGCTTCGAATGTTATTTTATTTCATATTTTCTGTGTATATCTCCAAACTTCGAATGTCATGGTATATATTGTCTTATCTTTCCTGTCCGTGGTTATGATTGAATTTCTTTTTTTATATGCATTCTCTCGCATATATAGGCCAGCTGATGCATCGATGGTTACACTGGAAGTTCCATTTTATGTAAGTCTGGCCTATTCTTTGTTAAGTTAGGAGTAGGAGTGTTTTGCACGAAAATCCCCTCTGCAAACAGAGGTGATCCCTCTAGCACTAGGGTGGGTCTAGCAACAAGGGAACATGCTGGTTTCTAAATTCCTAGTTCATAAATGAAATGCGGATTGGAATAGATGTCCTACCCCTTAACCCAATTCTCTTGACGTAGTACTTTGCGGTGATCCCTCGATCTTTGTCCTTTAGGCCTTGCACTCCATTGGTAGATATATTCACATACTTGCACAAAGATCAAGAAAACACTAAAATCATATGAGCATACATATTCATTTATGACTACCTAACTAGTCAAGGAGAGTCAGAAACATTGAATATTAACGTAGACAAAGATGGAACTAGAAATCAGTCATCTCTTATTAATATATAAAATGGATTTTACAACCTCCGCCTTGATGTTGTAGACCTCCTTTGACAGGTTCAGTTGGGCACGTCTCCAAAGAATTCATTCATCGATTGGCTCAAAGAGGTGAAAGGATCAAACTCTCTCTCACAACTATGGACTATTCTCTGCTATCAACTCTTGGTCTATTCTAGCTAGCAGAATCAATTGTATGAAGAGGAATTTATAGGAGTGAAGGAAGAGCTTTGGGATCCACATATGGTGGAGGAAAGTTGTATCCCTTTGGGAAGTTTCATTTTTGTAGGAACTAGAGATCCAAAGGGAGAAACTCAACCACATCCACTCGAACAAACATCCATGATTCCACTCATGAAGTTGTTAAATCTTAGAAGCTTCGTTTCCATATTAAAAAAAATTCCAAAAGTATCTAAGCATGGGGGTCCTTCAGAGATAGAGTGACCACGGTGCGAGGGCTAGTGTAAATCTGGCCATGGGCGCGAGGATATAACCACAGTGCCAACCCAAAATTACATGTTTTTAAGGGTCTACTTCAGAAATGGTGCATAGATATTTTGTTCCTGACATGTTAAGGGATGAAATGAAATTCGTTATGATGTGTGACAGTACACAGGGGTCGCTATGATGGTCCTCCATTATTCAGAATAGGGAACCCAGGGACGGTGACAAAATGTTGTGTAACAGATGTTTAGAATGCCGTAAGATGATGGAGCTTAGTGAAATGAAGTCGCCTTCACTAAGTGGGCCCGCAGGCAAATTCTGGCGCAAAGTCTATTTTTAGACTATGTCTATTTTTAGACATACGGAGCATAATTTGGGAATTCTACTTGGATATTCTTGAAGTATGCGACATGTCGGTAAAAATAGATGTGACCCTATTTTTTAGGACCCAGACTATTTTTAGACTGATCTCCTAAAAATATGGAAGTCAAATATTATTTTCCCTTAATAATATTCTGACTATAAACAGCAGTTTACTCTCTTGGCGCACTTCAGTTTGAGTCATGGAGGTGGCTCATGCAACTGACACAAGGAATCACGTGGTTCCTAGGTTTTGATGGCATCTTGCATGGTTGGCTTCAGTTAGACTTCAGTGGCAGGAGTTTTGGAGGAGTTAACGGGACAAGTAGTGGAGTTGTGTTCTGTTTGTTTTAGTTGAACCAGTTGGGATTAGTTAACTAACTAATCAACTAGATATGAGTGGAGTAAATTAAATAATATTTAATTTACTAAATATTAACTCATTAGTCAACTCAAGAACACCTCAGTTCACTACAGTGCATGATCAGTTCAGTGGAGACCAGTGGAAGAGGTAGATGAAAGGGTGAGTAAAGCTACTGGCTGGTAGATCAACAAAGTGATTTGCAATATACCTCTGGATAACGTCCACACAATTGTGTAATGTCAAGGGGATTCGAACTCTGGATCAGCAAAGCACAAAAGCCATGATACCCATGATTGCGCAATAGAGGCAAGGCAATTAGCAGTGAGTTTTGAACCAGTAACCTGTTCAAAAGAGTCAGATTGTGAGTAACTTCATGAGAGAGTACTGAGTACTTGTGAGGAGTATTGTACTTTATTGGTTACTTGATTTCTCCATTATAATATACACAATATCTGCGGGGTTTTCAGCTATAGGCTTTCCCCATACATACTGAGTTAATGTGTGATTGAATTGATGTGAGATTGCTTCTGTTATTTCCGCATGTGACAATTAATTGTAGAAGAAGGTTATGTGTTATGTATGCAATTCGAAATTGATATATGACCAGGTTAATCTTCAGTGAATAAGTGATTTATTCAGCTAATTTCTACATGGTATCGGAGCGAGATTAATTGTCGAGATCTATTACGGTGATTGCAAACTTATTTCCTCAGACAGAGTCTGCATACGGGCCAGGAAGCCTCCGGATTCATCTTTCTTCGGAAAGTGAAAGGTCTGGTAAACGCCCCTTGCAGTCAATCTCTGATTTGGAAATAATTTGTTCTCAAGTGTAGATCGGAAGCGATAGAGCTTGGAGTTTGGAATTCAAATTTTGCAGCAGCTTTGTTTTCTTGGTGGCGGTGTTGAAAATGTCTTTCAACGGTTTGCGACTCGAATATGCTCTTGAAGGCAGTTCGAATTATGTTGCATGGAAGGATCGCATGGAAGCAGTATTAGAAGATAATGGACTGAAGGAGTTCGTGGATGCGGATGTCCAAAGGCCCACTGATCCTGCTGAAGTCGAAGCATGGCAAAAGAAGATGGCGAAATGTCGAAGGATCCTGTTGGAGGGCGTCAAGGATCATATTGTATCCAGCCTGCATGGAAAGGCTACACCATATTTAATGTGGAAAGCTTTGACGGATCTATTCCAGAGTAAGAGCGACCAAAGGAAGCTGGCGCTCAAAGATAAGCTCAGGAACATCAAGATGGAGAAGGGCGACAGTATCGCCAAATACCTCACGAAGTTCACTCAATGCAGAGATGAACTGGGAAGTGTGGGGGTTACTGTCGATGAAGAGGACATGGTCGGCCTGGCTCTCCTTGGTCTTCCGAAGGCTTGGCACTCATATCAAGATAGTGTCAATGGTCGGGAGAAGCTGCCGGGATGGGAGCGCCTTTGGGCGGATCTCATGCAGGAGGAGATAAGGAGGACTACTCGAGATGGATCTTCATCAAGGGGAGCTGATGAAGAAAATTGCGCTTTGGTTGCCAAAGCAAAGAAGGGGAAGGGTAAGAAAACCTCTCATTCTGGTGCAAAGGGCAAGAAGCAGGATATGGCGAAAGTGAAGTGTTTTCACTGCCATGATCACGGACATTATGCTACCAATTGTCCAAAGAAGAAGAAGAACAAGCAAGCGGGAAGATCTGCGGATGGAGAAGCTTTGGCTTCACAGTTCGAGCTTGACTTTTCACTGATTGCATGCTTGGTTTCAAGTGTGATGGGATCGGTGTGGTTCTTGGACAGCGGTGCGTCATTTCATATGACGGGAGATCGGGAGTTGTTCTCAGATCTGGAGGACAAAGAGTTGGGTATGCACATCGAGATGGGCGATGACGGTAGATACAGTGCGACTGGTATCGGTACCGTATCCTTTCAGAGGGAGTCTGGTAAACCCTTTGTCTTAAAGGATGTCATGCATGTACCTGGATTGAAGAAGAACCTGATTTCAGAAGCGATGTTGGAGGATAAGGGTTATGATGTGGTCTTCAGCGAAGGAAAAGCTTTCCTGCGCAGTAAGACTACTGGAGAGACCCGGAAGATAGGGGTTCGAACTCAGAACCTTTATCAGTTGCAGGTAGATGACTGCGCAGCTATGGCATGCAAGGCTGGAGATGTGGTGAGCCGGGATGATGAGGGCGAGCTATGGCACAGGAGATTGGGCCATCTTCACCATGGAGCTTTGAAGATTCTGCAGCAGATTTCTACTGGACTTCCTAAGGGCACTCTTGCGCAGTCAGATCAGTGCAAGGGGTGTACTTTAAGGAAGTATGTGAAAGCCACCTTTCACGAGAAGGATAGTCGCGCCACGACGATCCTTGAGAGAGTTCACACAGACGTGTGTGGTCCTTTCTCAGTTGCTTCGACAGCAAAGCACAGGTAATATGTGATCTTTGTTGATGATTTCTCTCGAAAGTGCTGGATCTTCTTCATGCAGAAGAAGAGCGATACATTCGCGAAGTTCTGTGAGTTTAAAGCACTGGTCGAGGAGGAGTCGGGGAAGAAGGTGATTGCTCTAAGGAGTGATAACGGTGGTGAATTCATCTCGGCTGAATTCAAGGAGTTCTGCAGCGCAGAAGGGATTCGGAGAGAGCTCATCGCACCCCATAACCCACAGCAGAACGGGGTGGCTGAGCGGAAGAACAGAACGATCGTGGGTGCTGCACGGGCGATGTTGCATGATCAGGGCCTACCCCTTCACTTGTGGGCTGAGGCATGCAATACAGCAGTGTATGTGCAGAACCGTTGTCCTCACAAGGTTCTTGGCATGAGTACACCAGAGGAGGCTTATTCTGGCAAGAGGCTTGATATTTCCCATTTGCGGATTTTCGGATCTCCTGTCTACATGCATGTGACGAAGGATGCAAGAAGGAAGCTGGATCCAACTGCTGAAGTTGGAATATTTGTGGGGTACACTGATACACCTCACAACTATCGGGTGTATGTGCCAGACAGTCGCAAGACTGTTGTGCGACGGGATATAAAATTCCGGGAGGAGAAAGCCATGCAGTGTTCGCTTGAGAGGGAGCTACACTTGCATGCAGATGAGGAGCTGTTAGTTCCTAAGGAGGAGCTTCCGGATGTGGATCAGCCACAAGAGGAGGTTCGGGAGGTGGAAGAAACCACCCAGGCAGCGCCAACCATCAGAGGGCGCATGCGCACTACAGAAGCTGAGCGACTGGCTCGGGATGCAGAGAAGGTTGTAGGACCACCTACAGCACGGCGCAGACAGAGACAGTCACCGGATCGGTACACTGGATACATGGCTCTTATGAGTCAATGTGTTGTGACAGAGCCATCCTCTTTTGAGGAAGCTGTGGAGGAACCCGCATGGGTTGATGCCATGATCGAAGAATATGATTCGATCATCAGGAACAGTGCATGGGAGATTGTCCCAAGACCGGTTGGGAAATCATTTGTAGGTTCGCGATGGATCTACAAAGTGAAGCAGGCGGCTGACGGGAGTGTGGAGAAGTACAAGGCGAGATTTGTCGCCCGTGGCTTCTCACAGATCGAGGGGATTGACTATGAGGAGACTTTTGCACCTGTCGCAAGGTACTCTTCCATACGGGCGATCCTTGCTCTCTCAGCGCAGATGGGGTGGCACATTCATCAGATGGATGTGAAGACTGCGTTCCTCAATGGAGTTATTGAGGAGGAGGTGTACATAGAGCAGCCTGAAGGTTTTGAGATCTTCAGCAGTGAGTCGCATGTGTGCCGACTCAAGAGAGCACTGTATAGGCTGAAGCAAGCACCTCGTGCTTGGTACACTCGGATAGACAGCTACTTCACCGGGCTTGGATTCTCCAAGAGTGAGGCGGATCCAAACCTGTACCAGATTGTGGTGGAGGGGAAGCTGTTGATCATCGTACTGTATGTAGATGATTTGATTTTGACTGGCGATGAGCAGTTGATACTTTCATGCAAGGAGGATCTTGCACGAGAGTTTGAGATGAAGGACTTGGGCATCCTTCATTATTTCCTGGGATTGGAGATTTGGCAGCGCAGCAGAGGACTGTTTGTTTCTCAGGGCAAGTATGCCCGGGAGACTCTGGAGAGGTTCAACATGCAAGGCTGCAAGCCTGTTGACACTCCTCTTCCTGGTGGTTGGAGGAAGGAGGATGCTACTTCAGCGGAGGTAGTGGATGCCACTGTCTATCGACAGTTGGTGGGGTCGCTTATGTATCTGGTCAATACACGACCCGATATATGCTATGCAGTTAACCAGCTTTCGCAAGTTATGGTTAAGCCTACCAAGCTCTTTTGGAAGGCGGGCAAGCATGTATTGCGCTATATCAGAGGCACATCGGGATATGGTCTATGGTACAGACAGGAGGATGGAGTGAAACTTTCGGGTTTCACTGATGCAGATTGGGCAGGGAGCCCAACAGACCGGAAGAGCACTTCTGGAGGAGTTTTCAGCATTGGGTCGACAGCAGTTTCCTGGTACAACAGGAAGCAGAGATCCGTGGCACTCAGTTCAGCAGAGGCCGAGTACATGGCAGCAAGTTTGGCTGCATGCGAGGTTATTTGGATGAGGAAGATCCTCGCAGGTTTGTTCAGGTTGCATTTGGAGCCTACAGTGATCTACTGTGATAACCAGAGCTGCATCAAGCTCTCGGCTAATCCAGTATTTCATGATAGGTCCAAACATATCGACATCAGGTACCATCATATCAGAGATTGTGTTCAGCGGAGGATCATGATGCTTTCATATGTTCCCACGGAGGATCAGGATGCCGACATCCTGACGAAGGCGCTCACCAGGAGCAAGTTCGAATTCCACAGAGGCAGGATAGGGATTGCAGATAATCCATATCTTGCTGAGAGGGAGTGTTGAGAATGCAGCAAGATGATGGAGCTAGTGAAATGAAGTCGCCTTCACTAAGTGGGCCCGCAGGCAAATTCTGGCGCAAAGTCTATTTTTAGACTATGTCTATTTTTAGACATACGGAGCATAATTTGGGAATTCTACTTGGAGATTCTTGAAGTATGCGACATGTCGGTAAAAATAGATGTGACCCTATTTTTTTAGGACCCAGGCTATTTTTAGACTGATCTCCTAAAAATATGGAAGTCAAATATTATTTACCCTTAATAATATTTTGACTATAAACAGCAGTTTACTCTCTTGGCGCACTTCAGCTTGAGTCATGGAGGTGACTCATGCAACTGACACAAGGAATCACGTGGTTCCTAGGGTTTGATGGCATCTTGCATGGTTGGCTTCAGTTAGACTTCAGTGGCAGGAGTTTTGGAGGAGTTAACGGGACAGATAGTGGAGTTGTGTTCTGTTTGTTTTATTTGAACTAGTTGGGATTAGTTAACTAACTAATCAACTAGATATGAGTGGAGTAAATTAAATAATATTTAATTTACTAAATATTAACTCATTAGTCAACCCAAGAACACTTCAGTTCACTACAGTGCATGATCAGTTCAGTGGAGACCAGTGGAAGAGGTAGATGAAAGGGTGAGTAAAGCTATCAGTTGGAGGATTTGTTTTGCATGGGATTTGCATTACACTTGGAGGAGTTGTCCATGACAATTGCGCAGTCAAGCCAAGGGGATTCGAACCTTGGATCTCTTCATATACATGCCATGATTGCGCAATAGAGGCAAGGCAGTCAGCAGTGAGTTTTGAACCCGAGACTTGTTCAAAACTGAGTTAGATTGTGTGTGACTTTATGAGAAAGTATTGAGTACTTGTGAGGAGTATTGTACTTTGTTGGTTACATGATTTCTCCATTATAATATACACAATAGCTGCGGGGTTTTCAGCTATAGGCTTTCCCCATACATACTGAGTTAATGTGTGATTGATTTGATGTGAGATTGCTTCTGTTATTTCCGCATGTGACAATTAATTGTAGAAGAAGGTTATGTGTTATGTATGCAATTCGAAATTGATATATGACCAGGTTAATCTTCAGTGAATAAGTGATTTATTCAGCTAATTTCTACATAGAAAACAACCATTTCATGATTCACATTCCAGAGCACATAGAAAACTTGAGCTTATTCATTCAGGTTTATGTGTCCCCATGCCTGTTTCTTCTGCAAATGGAAATAAATATATGATGACATTTATTTATGATTACACCAAAATGTGTTGGGTTTACTTATTGAAGAACAAATCTGATGCTTTTCAAACATTCAAGAATGTTCATGCATGGATTGAAAATTATGCACAAACTCATTTTGGGTCTTTATGCACTGATAATGGAAAATAATACACTTCAAATGAATTTGAAAACTATCTTCGTCAACATGGGATCAAACAGAAAACAACTATGCCCTACAATCCCCAACAGAACGGTGTAGCTGAAAGAATGAACAGGACAATTTTAAATATGGTTCTCTCCATGATGTTTTTTAAGAATGTAAAATTGATGTTTTGGGCTGATGCAGTTCTATGTGTTGTATACATAAAGAATATGTGTCCTTCAAATTAAGTCAGAAACAAAACTCCTTATGAAATGTGGCATGGCCACATTACTTCGGTAAAACATTTCAGGGTCTTTGGTTCCACCTGTTATGCTTTGATACCTAAGGTACAAAGGAATAAACTTGGTGTTAGAAGTCGAAAATGTATCTTCTTAGGGTATTCCAATACCTCCAAAGGATATTGTCTCTATGATGAAGTCAATAAGAAGTTTGTAGTAGCAAGAGATGTCATATTCATTGAATCTTCCAAGACTGACAATGTTGTTGAGCGGAAACTTGATCACCTGGATAGATTCACACATGCAAAGTCTTTTCAAGAATTTGATAATCAAATTCCACATCTTGAAGGGGGGATTCCTATAATGAATCAATATGTGGAATCATTTTCTGAAGCACTCTCTCCCCCACATGAAGAACCAAACACGGATGACACCTTGAATGATGTTATTGATAGAACTAAACTATTGAATCTTGATTCAATTCCAACTCAGTCAAATGAACAACCTGGGCCATCTCAGAAAGGTCCCCGAAAATGGCCGACAAAGACACTAGAAAACGTTCGTCCCGATGAGGTTGGAAAGACAGGAACGAGAAGTTCCACCAGACAAAATGGAGGTGACATAGATAATTATGATTCACCTATTGATATGGATATTGCTTATAACTGTGAATTGAATTTGTCTACAGATCATGAACCAAATTCCTTCAAAGAAGTCGCTTCTCATGTTTAATGGAATGAAGCGATGCAAAAGGAGTATGATGCCTTGATAAATAATGACACTTGGAATATGGTTGATCCTCCTTTGGGAATCAAACCAATTGGATGCAAGTGGGTATATAAGAACGAGTACAAAGCAGATGTCTCACTTGACAAGCACCAAGCCAGGCTTGTGGAAAATGGGCCACCATCTGGACACTCTTTTCCCTAGTAGCTCAAAGAAGGTTATAGGTGAAAATATTCCAGTTCAAACAATATTGCCAGAACTTGATGAGGAAGGAAAAATCATATTGAAACTTGAAGCGGTCACGGAAACAAGAACTCGACAGCTACGGAATCGATCAATTTCAGAGTATCTCATCAAGTGGAAGAACTTACCCACTGAAGATTCTACATGGGAGGATGGGAAGTTTATACAAAAGCACCCAGAGCTACTCAAGCATTGAGGACAACACTTTTTTGAAGGAGAGGGGCATGTTAGGTCCCTATATTACTAGTATAGTCCCTTATTGTTATTAGATTAACCCCCTTATTGTTATTATCGTACCCTTGTAACCCCCATTTTGTTATTATTGTGCCCTTAAATTATTATTGTTAGGTCGGCTAGGATTACATTGTGGCCCACTAGGATTACATTATGGCCACATGGACTCCTATATATAGAAAGGAGGTTTTGTAAATTGTATTATCCAATAATTGTTCATTTATGTAATGTATTGGAGATTGCCCCCTCGAAGTGGCTTATTTATAAGGCATTGATATCTCTTTTCTTCTATTTTTGGAGCTGGTTACACAACATTAATTTTTTAATTTTTTTGAATTATATATATATATATATATATATATATATTCTTTTTTCTTATTTTGTCTTTTTTTTAGATATGAAAATAGAAAGAAGACTAAGTTGGGGAAGAAGAAAGATTCTTTTACACCAACTTCATATCAGCATTATCTTGATTTTTTTTTTTGACAAACTCCTCTTTTGTCAGTGGCTTATGATAGACCTTTAGTCGATGTCCATTCACAAGAAGAAGGACTTTTTATTCATCGATAGTCCTAATCTCGACTGCTCCATTATCAAATACTCTTTCCATCTCATAAGGTCCACACCAATGAGTTTGAAATTTCCCTTGGAAGTGTTTGAAATTTGAGGCAAACAGAAGTGCCCAATCTCCTGCTTGGAATTTTCTTTCTTTAATGTACTTATCATTCCATATGGATCTCTGTTGTTGAATTGGGTTGGTCTTTTGAACTGCATCTTGTCTAATTTCATCAAACTCATTGAGTTGTTCCATTCTATGCTTTTGTGCTTCTGACAAGTCAAGTCCCGATTTGACTGTTGTTTTGAAGGTTCTGATTTGGAAATCTATTGGAAACAAGACTTGATTACCATAAACAAGTTCATAGGGAGTATGTCATGTTGTATTTTTACATGTAGTCTGGTAGGCCCATAAAGCTTCAGGGAGCCTTTCTGCCTAATCCGTTCTATGTAAATGTACAATATTTGAGAAGATTGCTCCAATCACTTTATTAGTAGACTCCACTTGCCCATTTTCCTGTGGATGGTACAGAGTAGAATTCTTGTGATTGATTTTGTATTCTTCTACGATCTTTTGCACCATTTTGGAGGTAAACTGAGTTCCTTGATTTGTCACAATTTCACTTGGGACACCAAAACGAGTAAAAATATCCTCAAAAAGAAATGAGACTACAAAATTTTCATTAGAAAAAGAAAGTGCTTTAGCTCCTACCCATTTAGTGACATAATCAGTGCATACAAAAATATACCTCTTCTGTCTTGATGGTGGATTGATCGGTCCAAAAAAATCCAAAGCCCATTTTTCAAAGGGTTCGATGAGTACCTGTGGTTGTAAGGGAATTTCATTTGTAGGAATAGGTTTCCCCATTCTCTGACAACTGTCAGATCTTTTAACATACTCCTTGGCATCTTTGAAAAGGGAAAGCCAATAATATCCTAAAAGAAGGATTTTATAGGAAATCCTTTTATCAACAAAGTTTCCTCCACATGGCTCATCATGGCATGCTTTCAGTATTTCAGGTATTTCATCTTCTTGTACACATCTTATAATGATGAGATATGGACCTGTCTTGTATAATTCATCATTTACCCATGAATATGATGCACTCATATGAATTATCCTTCTATTTTCTCTAGGAAACAAATATGATGGTAGTTTCCCGTGGCTAAGTAATTTACAATGTCTGCAAACCATGGATATTTAGTAGATATTGAAAAAATATATTCATCAGGAAAAATATCTTCTACTAGTGTATCAATATTATCATTTTGAATTCTAGACAAAAATTCAAAAACTGTGTTTTTTTTTCTAGGTCGATCTAAAATGGTGATATTGAATTCTTGCAATAGTAGCAACCATCTTGTGATTCTGCCATTAGCGATAGATTTGTTCATTAGATATCTAATTTAAGAATGATTTTTGTGAATGAAGGTTTCATAGTCAGTGATGTAATGTCTAAACTTGTTAATAGCATGGACAACAACTAGAAACTCTTTTTCAGTAATAGTATAATTTAACTCAACAAGAGTCAAATTATTACTTTTATAATAGATGGCATAAGGGATAAGGTATTTTTGTCCTAATACAACTCCAAGAGCTGTATCTGAAGCATCAGTTGAGATATGAAGGTAATTTCCAGTTTGGTCCTCTTAAAATTGGTGCTTTCAAAGTTTCAAATGCCATTTGGCACTCAGGGTTCCAACTAAATTCACAATCCTTAGTGATAAATTTTAAGAGTGGAGATGCAATTGTTGTGAATTTTTCTATAAATCTTCTATAGTATCATGTAAAACAAAGAAAACTCCTAACATATCTTTGACAATTTGGGATTGCTAATTTGGAAAAAACTTTTACTTTAGATGATTCCACCTTAATTTCATTCCCTGAAATGTGCTGTCCTAAAACAATTCCTTCGGTAAACATCATAATTTTTTTTTCATGACTTAATGAGAGATTTTCTTCCTTGCATCTTATGAGAAATTTTTCCAAAATTTCAAGGGATTTTTCAAAAGAATTTCCATAGACTGTAAAGTCATCCATTTACACTTCCACACAATCATGTATTAAATCAGAGAAAATTCCTAATAATGCTCTTTGGAATGTTGTGGGTGCATTGCATAATCTAAAAGGAAGTACTCGGTAAGAATATGTTCCCCATGGATAGGTAAATATGGTTTTATCTTGGTCTTTGGGTGCTACTTGAATTTGATTACACCCACTTAAACTGTCCAAGAATGAAAAATATTTCTTCCCTGCTAATGTATCTAAAACTTGATCTATGAAAGGTAATGGAAAATGACATTTTAAAGTAGCTCTATTCAACTCCCTATAATCAATACACATCCTCCATTTTCCATTCTTTTTAGGGACAATTAATAAAGGTGAAACCCACTGAATGTCTGATATTAGATAAAGAAAGTTTACATTCAATAGTTTTTGTAGTTCTTCCTTTACAATTTCCCTAAGATTTAGATTCATTCTTCTTTGAGGATGTCTGATTGGTCTAGAATTTTCCTCAATATAGATATGATGCATGCAAGTTTCAGAATTGATTCCTTTCATGTGAGTGTACTCCCATGCATATGCAAAAGAATGTTTTTGCAATGTTTTGATTAACTCTTCTTTTTGAAATTCTTCTAGGTTTTTGTTTATGTTTAAATTTTTACCTGGAAAGATTTCAATTGAAGAATTGTAAAATTCTTCCATAGAATATAAATACATTTGTTTAGATGATAAGTATTCAACATTACATTGTTCTTTAAAATCTTGAATATTCTCACATTGTGAACATGATTCATGATTTTCTATTGAATTTAAAATTTGACTTTCTTCACTAATGTGTGAGATAGTGAAAATAGGTTGTATGCCATTGTCATCATCCATCCATTCTTCATTTTATACTTTTATCATTTTTTTTGATGGAGGATATAGAGTAAGTTTCTTGGTTGAACTTTCATCAGAAATAAACATATCACAAAATCTACAACTGATGAAAGCATCGGTTGTAGCTAACCAAGGTCTTCCTAATATTAATGGAAGCCCTCCTAATTTATTCTTGGGAGTTAAGATCATAAATTCAACTGGATATTCCCAAGAATATAAGGATACATATATGTCTTCTAATACACCATCAAGTTTGATTACTAATTTGTCTGCTAATTGTAGTAATGTTGGTGTATATTGAAGATTTGGAAGTTTTAGTTGTTCCATGGTTTGTTTACTCATGATGTTTATAGCTGCTCCTAAGTTGATCAATGCATTTGGAATCTCAATACCATTGATGTGTGTTTTATACAATGGGACTTCCCCGATCCAAATATTTTTGTATGGATGTTTTTTCCATCAGTATATCTGCAATTTTTCCCACTAATTGTATTATCTTTACTTCCTTTGTTTTTCTTTTATATTTTTTTATACTCAACTTTCTTATTGTTTTTGCAAGGATTGGAATTTCCTTAATAGCTTGTAACAAAGAAATTTTGATACAAACATTCTTCAATTCATATAATATATCATAATTAGGAAACAAAATTTGTTTTTATACCCATCTGTCAATTTGTAATGTTTCAGGGAAAGGAGGTTTAGATATAAATATTGAAGGTTTCTCTATGATAGGAGTTGAGTTTATTGGATTTTTTTGTGTTTGATTTTGAAAATTTTGATTCTGATGAAGAGATGTCCCTTCTCCAAAATTATTATTTTTATTTTGATGAAGAGAAATTTCCTCATCAAGGTGGTCAGCTTTTTCCTGAATAACAACAAAGGGCTTTTTATTTTCTATTATCCTACCAAATCTAAGTTGAACATTGTTAAGATCTAGTGGGGTTATCATATAAGTCTGAAAATTTTATCCCTCCATGTTATAAATAGGTTGTGCATTTTTATTGTTTGGGTTTGGAAGTAATTGAGCAGGTAGTTGGTTTGGATTTTGTGAAAATGGCAATGAAAGTTGTAGATTATGATTTGGAAATTAAGGTTGTTGACTAGTTTGAGGAAAATGATGTGGGGGATAACTCGGATAAGATTTTGGATATTGGTGATATTGAGAATATCTCCCATAAGGATTTTTCATTCCTTGTGCCCAAGGATGAGGTTGAGACCAGGGTTGCTACCATGGCATTGATGAATTCCAGTTATTTTGTGGGGGTTGAGTATACATTTGAGTGTTAAAACCTTGAGTTTGTGGCCCTTTCCATGGTCTTCTAGAAACAAAAAAGAGAGGATCTACTAGATGTGGGGCTATTTCCTCTTGGAAAACAACCTTAAGACTCGGTATAGAAGGAAAATTCTTTGTTTCATGATTTTCTGTGCATATGACACAGTCTTTATCATTTTTAAATCAATGTGACATTCTCTTAAGGTGTGTTTCTTTCTGCATTTATGACAGAAGATAGATAAGGCATCACTTTCAGCTCTTTGCTTGTTTTGTAAGTTTAAGGTGTCTATTTGTTCACTAAGAATCTCTAGAATATCTGTTTTAAATTCATCAAGAAAATTTCCTATCTCTGCCCTACTTATTGTTCCAGTTACATATTTATTCACTCTAGAGAGAACAAGATCTCGTGTACTTCTCCCAACTATTGATTTTCCTCTTGAAAGATTATTCATAATTCAGAGATTTCAGGTAATGATAGTTGAGAAATGTCTCCTTTTCCCATCATATTAAGCATATCTATCCATTCATCTCTAATGGCTTTCAACATGATAGCTTTTAAAGTATCTTCATCCAAATTTTCCATCTTATCTCTTTTTAGATTGTAAATGAATCTTTCAATTAGGTATTATAAGTTTTCATCTTCTCTTTGCATCATCTTAAAAAAATAATCTTTTTGATTATGAGGTGTGCAGTAATCCTTGTATTTTTGTAAGAATGCACTTTTCATTTCCTCCTATGTTCTAATAGAATGTGTTATTAAGCCCATGAAGCATTTTAATGTTGCATCCTTAAGTGTTGTAGGAAACAATTTCAATTTTTGAGAATCAAGTAAGTAGTCATATGATCTACATAAAAATTCAAATTCAAATAGAAATGTTTCAGGATCTTCAATCCTTGATCCATGAAAATTGGGAAGGATGAAGGGTGAGATATTCTTCATTGTGGCAATTGTATCCCCATCTAATATAGGAAATCCAATAGGGTCTTCTCTATTTTCTTCACCTCTTCCTCTTCCTCGTCCTCCATCTTGTCCACCTCTATTTCCTCCACCTCTTCTACCTCCTCCAATCCTAGGTATGCCTCCTCCTAGTCTTAATGTTTCTCCAGTCAAATTATGTACTTCTCCTTCTCCTTATCCTTCCCCAACCGTTGTATATTCTTCAGAACTAATATAGGGTTCTACTTTTGAAGTTATTTGTTCCTCTTCTGGTTCCTCTATCAATGGTATATTGAAGAAGATATATTCTCTCTCTTCACTAGGGATTTATAGCTCTTGGGCTAAGACTTTTTGTCCCGCAGAGGTTAAAAATACTATTCCTTCTGTTGGAGATCTAGAGTCTTGTTCTTCTAGAAATTCTTCAGTTGATGAAGTTGGAGAGTCTCTAGGTTGAATTTATGACCTTAAGACTTCAGGAAGTCTATGTCTTACTACTAAGAATGGAATACGAGTTTGAGATGATAGTGTGGCACTATGAGGTCTTGATGGAGTGAGTGGTGTTGTTGGGATCAAACTTCTACCTCTAGATACAAATCTACCCCTATAATCTTTTTCTTTACGCATGTCATTAAGAGATAAGGCTCCTAATTACACTCCCCCGAAAATGACGCAAAAATGTTTAGTCAATTTAATGTCTAAAATTTCTATCATAAATTATCGACCGAAGTTAGTAATCTTATGAAATGCAGGTGCACTATATATGCTAGAAGCCTTTTCTTTCTTAATTCGTTGTATGGATTTTTTCTGTTTGTTTGGATTTTTGCATTTATCTTGAGTGTTTAAATGAAATTAAGAAACTAACAAATGATGAAGTCTAAATTTAACTATCAAAACTTTAATGATATTCTATTTTTAGTTTATCTAGAAAGAAGAGATTTTAATATTTTTGTATGTTTTGTAGTTTTTTTATGAGAAGGCAAGAAAGTAATTACAGTTAAAGAATAATTTTAATGCTTGAAAAATAAAAACTAAGAAGGAAGAAAAGGAAATGTTTAGTATTAATCTAAGAAAGGAATTTAATCTATACATTACTCTTAAAGAAGATATTCTAATGACTGAAAGGAAAAATTAACAAGAAGGGAGAAAATGAAATGTTTATCAAAGAAAGAAGATTTATCTATGATAAATTTATATTGCATAAAAGGAAATCAATCTAAGTGATAAATCTTAACTATGTTAGACTATTCTATGCCGGCAACTCTGATAAGGCTATTTCTAAAATATCTATCTAAATGAATTCTAAACCCCTTTTATTAAAGGGAAAAACATCTAATTAAATAATCTCTTAATCTTAAAAAAAAAAGAAAAAGGAAAACACATTTAATCCTCTATATCTAAGTCTTAGCTACATATATCTCAAAACTTTCTTTTATTTACCAAATGAAATATCTGTTTAAATTAATCCCATGAAAAGAGAGTATCTATTTAACTCTAATTCTGTCAATGATGAAACAAAGCATCTATTTTAATCTAAGTTCTACAAATAGAAATATCAAACCAACAATATTAAATCTAAGTGATTATGCTAAGTAAATTCAAAAACTAATTGAAATGAGGAAAGAAAACATAGCATTTATCTACTATGCAAAACTAGAATGCATATCTGATATATGAAACAAAAATGAAACATGCATTTTCTGTGCAAGAGAATAAAAGAAAGGTTTAATTCTATGAAATTTAAATTCTAATATAATTATGATATCAATTTGTTTCAGGAAAGCAAAGCAAACAAAACATTCAACTATGCGGAAAACACAACAATTAACTACGCGGAAAAAACAACAATTAACTATGTGGAAAGCATGAAGAATTAAACTATGAAATAACTGAAGATTAAAATACTAAACCTCTTCTGTGCAGGGGCCCTCCACAACATAATGGTTCTAAATTCACTTGTAACTAATTACACATCGGTGATTCTGAACACACCTTCTCCATGAATTGATAAAACAAAGTTTTAATGTGTAACAATATTACAATAAAAAATCAAGCTTATTCCTGGTTTATACAAATCGATATTTATAACAGAGTCAAATTGATTGTTAAGGTAATCTCGCCAAAAATGACTAATTAAACTAGGAATATAACTATAAACCGAAATGCATTTTTCATAACTTTCATGATTTTCTACGTGAGAGAAAATCATGAAGCTTTAAACTTCTCGCTCTCTTGTCTCGACTCTCTGCTTTGACTGACCCTTTGACTGTGGTTTTAGGCACTATCCTTCTCGATCTTGGACATGTAAGTAGGATATGTTGACATTTAATCCTAAGGGATTGGGTGAGATTGTATATTATTGTAAATTAGTAAATAAGGAAGGCCAAGAGACATTGGGAAGTGAATCCCAATAGTCTCACCTCCATGTATAAGTACACACACAATCTCCATCTAATGTATCTTCAGTTTTGTGGAGTTACCTCCTGGCCTGACATGGTATCAGAGGCAGTCCCTTTTTTGACATTCCTGCCCTTGGTGTAACTCCCTCCTGTCTATGTTCTTCATTTTTGCAGATTGTCACTGTGCATTCAGATTTTTACTGCTCTTACTGCATTCATAATTTTTGCTGCATTCTTCCTTCTCCTGAAATACCTGCCTCTCTGCCTCTGCTCCTTCTGCAATTTTGGAAAAATTCTGCATTATGCTTTTAAGCAAATTCTGCTATCAATTTTTGCACACAACTGTACAAATTCTGCTCCAAATTTTTTGACAGTCGCTTCCCTGGAAACTCACTCCCCTTACGCTGCCTCTCACTCCTCAAAATCATTCATTCCCTCGCCTCACCATTCCCCCTCATGCCCATTCCCTCCCATCCCTCGTCTCTCTCCATTCCCTCGCACCCCATCGCTGCTCTCACCACCCCCCTCCATCACACTCGTCCCTACTCTCACTGCCCCCTCGCACCCCGTCCCTGCTCTCACCATCCCCTCCCTCACACCCGCACCCCCTCACAGCTCTCCCCACCCCTCCCTCACACCCGCACCTCCGTCCTCACTCTACCCACCCCCTCCCTCACACCCTGTCCCCGTAGATAGTTCCCCATCCCTCCCCTCGGCCCTCCTCTCCCCACCCCATCCCTCACACCCCGTCCCTGTAGACAGTCCTCCATCCCTCCCCTTGGCCCTCCCCTCCTTCCCCTCCCTCGGCCTCCCCTCCCTCAGCCTAGCCTCCCTACCGGTGTCGGTCTCCTCCCTCGACCCCGTCGAGCTTTTTTTTTTATTACTCTGCATTTTTTTACACAGTTCGACCTCCCCCCAAAAACACGTCCCC